>ML290698.1:0-20809 GCA_005239495.1 Nicotiana undulata | reverse complement strand
TGAGATATTACATGTCTAATCGTCTGCATAAGTCGTTCACAAGGTTACCTCTGGGGACTTCATAGTCAATAGCTGCAACAACATCCTTCAATTTTACAACTCCTTCGCTAAGTTCGCGTTCACCAACTAGTACCATCCAAGGGATCCTCGAATCTCTGGCCCGATCAATATGCTTCATCACTTTTTTATGTATCATGAATTCTGCTTTCACTTTAGCATTCCACAATTCACCAACCAGCTCAGCAGCTAAAGCACTGTCATCACCAAGAATACTAACGAGAACTTGAGTTTCAGTGGCTCGGATTTCCTGGAAAATTGTACACTTCAGGGAAAAATGTGGACAGAGAGAGAGAGGAGCTTATAAAATAATAGGTGGACGAGAAAAGCACATAAAGGTAGGCAATGAAATGGAGCTAGTACTACAACAAAGTTAGGATATCTTCAGACATGCAGACTGCACTTGCCATTGAGCGGATAAATAAAAAATGAAAAACCAAGTAAAACAGAACAGTCTCTCAATTGTTCTCCACCAACCCCATTTTCACTCCACATCTTCAGTTTCTTGTGGGAGTACATTCGTTTATTAACTACATTATTTATTTTTTTGATAAGGTGTTTATTAACTGCATTATGTGCACCATGAAATGATAGGGACATTCATCAAGTCTTGAGTAGGTTTGTAATAGTATCAGTACTACCACTTTGTTATCATATTGAATTATGTGAACTGTCTCATTTATAATCTTAAAAGAAGGCTCAAAGATGCTAGAGATGGGACACTTTTATTTGCTTATTGATGTGCAAAAAGTAGAGAAGGTGAAAACTACCAAAGTCTATATCAGAACAAATCAGATATGTTTATTTAGCTACTATCACCTGATTCTTATCTTTCTGAACCTGTTCCATGATTGCAAATACTCTCTCGATTCCCAGACTAATCCCAACAGCAGGAACCTGCCGTGTGCCAAACATCCCTATTAGATTGTCATAACGTCCACCAGCAGCAATCGAACCAACCTGCAGGCATTTCCAGACCAGCAGTATTGCTCAGAGAAGAGAAACTTTCATTTATGAACATTTCATGCACTGAAAAATATAATAGGAAGAACAATGAAGTAGGAACAGAGAGTAATATATTGGTATGTGCCATAATCAAACTACTAGAACTTCACCATCATTTGATACACAGATGGGTCGGCCTTTCAATAGGTTATAATGATATGACATTTAAAGAAAACGAGGCGGCACTTGGAGGCTTGGAAACATGCTGTTCACCTTGGAAAGAGTCAATTACCTAGAGTAGCGTTCAACTCCGAACATAGTATGTGAGACAAGAGGAATCTACAATTATGTACACTGGTTACTCCAGTTTAGATTACTTTTCAGCAATATGAAAGTCAAAGCAAAATGATCAAAGGTACTTGAGAGATACTTTCAACTCCTGACAATGTTGAGAACTCAAAAAATGTATATATAAACTTCTTACATGCCTGAATGCACAAAATCTGAATTGATTATCACCACATCAACAAGCCAAAGTTGCAAAAGCATAGCTAACTGGAACTAAAAATTCCTTAGCACGCTGAGAGATCTACCTGAGTAGCTCCTTTAAAGACAGCTTCGAATATGACTCCTGTGTAGTAGTCAAGACCTCTTGCAAGGCTCAAGTCAAAAACGACTCTGTCAATACACCTGGACCTCTCAAGAGCTTTAAACATGATGTCTAATTCATCCAATGCAAGTGAGGATTCATTGTTCTCCAAGAAACTGCGTTCCTGCTTAAGCTTAGACAATAATTCCACAGGAGGACCCCTCCATTTGACAAATGTACCGATTCTGTTTGATATCTCATCACTTAAGCCTTTCTCATCCACCTGGTACAAATAAAGTGGCATTAGACTGCTAATGACATGCTCGCTCTGTTTCAAAAAGATACTCCTCCGTTTCCGTTTCACTTTAGATGATTGTAGTTTGATTTGGCATAAAGTTAAAGAAAAAATTAAGAAGACTTTTGAAATATGTGGTCCTAAAAGCTTAAGGGGCAAAAGCTTTGTAGGGCCATGACATTTGTGTGGCTATAAAAGCTTCTCATTAAGGGTAAAGTAGGTAAAATGAAAAGTTTAAAGTTAAATTGTTTCCAAATATAGAAATGTGTCATTCTTTTTGGAACGGACTAATAAGGAAAGTGTGTCATTTAAATTGAAACGGAGGGAGTAATATTTTTGACAGATTTTTCAACATAAGTCTCTTTAGTATTTCTTTTTATGAAGACATAAGTCTCTTTAGTAATTTGATTAAAAGATCTAGAAAAGCAGTATTTTTCATGTCATTCCTAAGTCCCTTAGGTGCATATTGATCAATGGCCCTTGAAAAGTAAATGACTGAAATATGAGCAATCTTAAGAGGCAGGAACAACAATGATTTTAGAAAATAGATAATCAAATATTTAAGAAGAAAACTACTCAGTAGGAGAAACTAAAACGATTCACAGATTGCAGTGAGATACTAGAAAAAAACATATGGAGGGAGTAACCTTAAGAGAATCCTTACCTTCTAACATGCTAGAAGTCCACAAGAGCATATGAAAAATATGATTTATAAGAAACAAAGTTAGATTTTGCATTGAAATTCGAGATCATCCTGGTATCCACACCCCAAGGAAAAAGCGAGGGAAACATAGAAGAAATTAAACATTTCTTCCGTTCATTATATTATCCTTTTTTCAATGTTTTAACACCAAAGCAGACCAGTAAGTTGAACAGTTCAACTGGGAATCAGTAGCACTGCCGTCCAGTTAGACCAAGTTTTGACTTGGTAAAGAACCTGTGAGCTATGGTTTAAACAAACCAGACAGCATCAACGGGTCATCAAAATTCTCATCTCATTGCCCTCTTGGTTGGCTTTAATATTATAAACACCACAATAAAAAAAAACTCAAACTACTCTATAGCCTGAAAGTTCTGGAATTTAGAGCACTAAATCACCCCCCCCCCCCCCCCAAGCAAAACAAATATGCGACAAAAGCCAGGGAGTTGAAGGAACATTGGCAGTCCAGCAACGCACAAGAGAAGAAACGAAGTGTAAACCTAGGTTGTGTTTCAAGTAGTCCAACCAAGAGAAAATTGCTTAGGTTATAGGAAGAGAGAATACAATTCATTAGGTGTTTTTGCTACATTAAACAGCGCATGAATCAGCATGTTAGTTGCACTTGTTTTTCATTTTGTGTTAATTATAGGAAAATTGATCCTCTAGTCACACATATTATAGACTAGGAGTTAACAACCGAGCCCTGAGATAGATTTAAGATGACCGAAATGCCAACATATGGAGAACCAAGAATGAGAGAAACCAAAACTAGCAAGCCAGTACTAAGCAAAGCACCAGTAACTGATAAAATATTGAATAGCTATCTCAATAAAATGTACAAACCATTTCTTTTTTTATCTGCTCAAACGATTGTTTATCCAGCTTGTCAATGCTTGAACAAATGGTTCTGAATTTCTCTTGTGGCACCCCGCATATAGCTAACATACCATCAAGCAGCTTTCTGTGATTAAGCTTTACCTGAATAAAAAATAGATGTTTTACATAATTAGTTAATGTCATACACCACTAATAGGACAGATGATTCCCTAAGATTGTATGAGAAACGATACCAGAATGTTCTGGATTATAAGAAACATAAAGAGAATATATACACAAATAAAATTGGTATATCTCCGGGCAGATATGCATAGCCACAAAACAATTAAAAGATTTAAATTGCCCCAATGAAATAGCCAAAAATACTGTGGTACTGTAAGATAATGATTTGAGCATGCGCAGGGAGAAAAGGGGGCAGGGGAGCGAGCAAGAATCATAAGACAAAATCATATTTCAAGTGATGGGGACTAAATTGTGTCCTATCAGGATTAATATCATTCCAAGGTCAACTAACAAGCATTGATTGAATTTGGACATGGCTTGAGAACCATTAGAAAGTTTACCTCATACTCTCCAATATCAAGCTCATCTAACAACTCGGTCAAAATCTTTATGACCTCAAAATCAGGCATCATCTTCTCAAACTGACCAGCTATATCAAAATCACATTGGTAGAATTCACGGTATCTACCCTTAGACGGGTTATCTCTTCTGTACACCTTAGCTATCTGATAACGCTTGAAGGATGTCAGACCATTCATTGCTACATATCTAGCAAACGGAACTGTCAGGTCATAACGAAGAGAGCAAAGTTCTCCCCCCTGCAAACGTTGACGGGGAAAGGGGATTCATCAGTACCAAAAAGAACAGGAAAAATACACAACTCGGATTCTAATACTGAAAATAAAATGCACCTCTTAAACCTTGCGTGCACGTCGCAAATATATGTGTAAGTGTGCATGCGTGAAACTCACATGTGACAAGGTGCACCAGAAAATCAGCAAATAAATAGCAGCTAAACAACTAGCACACCTGATCAGCAAGGTCATAGATTAATTTTGAGTCTTCCCCGTATTTTCCCATCAGTGTCTCTCTCATTTCAAAAGCGGGAGTATCCAAAGCTGAAGCACCATGCCTTTTGAAAACCTCAACTATAATTGAGAATGCTTTCTCTCTTATAGCCATCTGTTCTTTTGCAAAATCACGCGTACCCTGTGACAAAAAAATTGAAATTCAGATTTGATATTAGATGAAAAGTTAACAATATCCATTTTGTGCACCTACAAAACAAAGCTATAACTATTGATATTCTCTTTTAAGTTGATATGTCAATGACGAGGCGATAAGAATATCAGGACTTAAACTGAAGGTATTTTAATTTCCGAATTAACAATTCTACCTCCTCTAACACTGTTCGATAAGGAAACAAATTACCTAACAGAAAACACTGTGAAGGTAAGTTAAAGATCTAGTTCCTCTTTCTGCCAAGGGGATGAAACATACAAAATTCAGAAATAAGAGTCCAACTTCAACATAAAAGACTCCTAATAAAATAGATACTGCACAATAAGTTTACAGCATAATGCCTTATCTTCATAAGTGATTCAGCCTTTCTAAGTTCTAACCAATATTATTAGCCATAAAGCTGATGCAGAAACTTCCCCGCACAATCTTTCTTGGGTCCAAAGGGATTTATAGCTGTTAAGGCTTCATAACTCACACTCAGGCTCTGAATCCTCTCATTATAGGGCCAATTCTGCCATTGCATCACCTAAAACCTAGTGTACATCCTTCAGCATTTCCATCCAGTTGCTAGAAAAGCTCCACCAAACTCAAATTGACAGAAACTATTCCATAAGATAAGGTATTGAGCAAGCATAACAATTGAATATCACACTGTTTCTTTTTTGTTCCTTTAGTAAATTGAACATTAAAGTGTTTAAAAGGAAATTGAATGAAAGCGTAAGAGTTAGATTACTTCTGTTTTCGATAAACTTGAGACCTTTTTACAAGGATAAACATCAGAACTTATTCAGAAGTAATAAATATTAAAGGAAACATATTCATATTCTAAATGAATGCTGCCAAATTTCTTATCTTCTTGCGCTTTTAAATAGAATGTTTCCATAGCTCTTGAGCTATATAGTGTTATCAGGTATAAAGGGGCATAATCAGGGATTTATTAAAGTTCTTGGACCATTCCAGCATTGTCTTAAGGATTTGGTATCATTTGACCTGGTAACAAAACCAGATTAGCAGGTTTCCAGCATTGTTTTATGTATAGCCCACATATCTTTTTCACATAAACAAATAAAGGAGACAGCCAAGTATTAAACCAGTTCCCAAATCATCACAGCTACTAATAATTCAATGAGCGGGGAAAAAGATAACACAGTATGGTTCTTACCTTTGGGAGTTTAGGCAACCGCCGGCTCTCATTGCTCTCCACAATATCTTTCACCTTTCTCAGTAATGTGCCAAATCCCGAATCCTTCGGGTCCAGCAGAGACAAGAAATGGCGAACCAAATTCTCGAATGCCTCAGTCTGAATAGACATGCTCAGCAGCCTATCCTTCAAAAATTGCAGCAGAGCAGTGGTACCTTTACCAAGAATCTTCTTCTTCTTGCCTCCTTTTTTACCTGCTTTTGCACTGTCCTCGCATACACTCGTATTACCACTGATAAAGTCTTTTTCTTCGAGCGAAAAGAAAGCAGCTAAGGCCTCCCATGAAACTATTTTCTCTACCATCACCAGTAAGGAGTTAACATCATGTGAAAACTTAACATATTCCTCATCCGAGTGAGCTGAAACCAAAGACGAAAAAACAGCTTTCAGCTGATCAGGTCGAGGACATTCTTTTTGCAGCATTGCAGAAATTTCATCATCTCTGGTGCGCTTCGCTCGGTTATAACTGATGTTGCCCAAATCTTTAAGTGCCACAGCCAATGAAAACAACGTGGTGCACATTGCACTAGCTGTTCCAGAAGATCCTGAATTGGATACAACAGCAGAGTTCAGCTGCACACGTGTGCTGGAGTGCAGGAGCCGGCAAATTTCTCTAAACTTGCCGTGCACAACTGGAACACTAGAAACTGCAGGTTCATCACTATTTTTGTTCACGAATTTAGAACCGTTAAGTAAGATCTTGACGTCAGCAGCCACGGACACGACGTCCTTGGCAGTGGAACCATCACCGGAATCATTCAAGTTGAAAGCTGATATGTCCGCACCCAAGGCCTCGCAGGACAAGGCAGCAACGGCGTCAATAATAACAGACAAAGCTGAACTTCTATGATCCAATATAGCGGAGATTCCAGATATTGCTGCTACAGAAAAATCGCCTGGCGAAACGCCGTCAATAGTATTATCAAACGAAATCGAGGACACGTCATTGAGGATGATATCAGAGAGCTGAGTGACGGCGGCGGAAGACGAAGAAGAGAGCAAGAGCTTGTTTAGGAGAACTACAAGAGAAGCTTTAGACTCCTCGGGTGTTAAATTACCGAGTACTGAAAATGCGGAAGATTGTGTAGGAGCATTAGTGTTGTTACTGGTTTTGGAATTTAAGGAGGATGATACTTTGGAGAGTGCTGAAGTGTCAATGCTCAGGCGACTGAGTCCGTTGGCGATTTCGAAGACGGAGGAGGATGACAGTGATGAGCCTTTTCCACCCACAGTAACCACGCGTCTCTCTTCTGCCATGGAAATAGATTCGCCGGCAAACTCGCGGCGGTGACGGTTTGAAAAGAATTACTCGTTGTTTGGGAAAGAAGGGAATAATGGGCCTTTATTTGGATTTTGGGCTTAGTGGGCTGCTGAAATTGGATGGTATATGGATCACGGCTGGGCTTGGGAGGTTTGCCTCCTTGTGCCTGTCCCTTGTTTTGACGGTGCGTGTAACACAAAATTAAAAGATATTCAGATTTACAAGTGGTTATTAAAAAATAGTCACACTTTTAAAAGTAATCGAAATTTAACTACTTTTTATGTAAAGATAAATCTGATCAAAAATACTGTTCATATTTCGAAAAATACTCCATTATACTATACTAGAGTTCCAACATAAGTATACTGGAACTCCAACATATTATAATGGAGTTCCAGCATAAGTATACTGGAACTCCAGCATATTATAATGGAGTTCCAGCATAAGTATACTGTAACACCATCATATTATGATAGAGTTCCAGCATAAGTATACTAGAACTCCAGCATAATATACTGGAGTTCCAGCAAAGTATATTGGTTCAGTATAATATGCTGGAAGTTCATACACAAATGCTTGAATCTCCATTATATTATGCTGGAACTTTCCGCGTGTTGGAGTTCCAGCATAATATGCTGGAAGTTCATACACAGGTGCACCGAACTCCGGTATATTATGTTGGACCGGTCTCTGTTGCAGCAAAATAGTGGCTATTTTTCAATGACTAACGCTGGCTATTTTTTAATGACCAGTCCGAAAACTGGCTATCCCGTGCTAATTTTACGTGTATGTGTATCCTAGAAGAAAGGCAGCTTAGGCCATAGACCATGGCCATTTGTCTCAAGTCAGTGTTTGCACATTTGTCCTCTTTTACCAACCTAACCCTACTTACATTATGTTGAGAAGAAGGTATCAATGGTGGAGAAGAAGATGTCAATGGTGGCTTTTCACTCTCATTAAGGAAAAAGAGAACGAAAGACAGAACACTTTAGGTTTAAGGACATTAGACTATGTTTCGGATATTTCAAGGACAAAGTCTAACTCATCTTCAAAACTGACACGTGGCTTAATCCTGCCCCTTGATCAAATTCATGATGGATTAAAAGAGGATCGTCCAGATGAGGAAATATACAGTTGCACAACTTTGGATTCCATATTAAATCCCCACACATGTGAACCGTGTAAATAGATAGAAGAGAATATTATTCAGTTAATTTGTTATTAGAGTAGCAAATAAGGAATGGACAGATGTATAGATAGTTCTAGTTTTCATTTTTCTTTTTACACAAATACTTGTATAAATACATTGTTGTTGCAGATAATGATACACACGAAAAATTTCACAAATTCTCTCTCATTTACATTCATACATGGTATCAGAGCTCTCATAGCTCGTTTCTGGGATCAATATTCTTCTTCTTCAATTTTTTGTCTCGATCAACATGAGTGGTACAACAAATGTCACTCTCCCTCAAACTGGTCCCAGCAATGGAGCTAATTTTGATCCAAAGCACCCTTATTTCTTGCACTCATCAGATGCTCCAGGAATGAGCTTGGTGAATGCAACCTTTGATGGAAAAGACTTTCAAAGTTGGAAAAGGTCTGTCCTAATTGCACTCTCAACGAAGAATAAATTGGGATTTATTGATGGAACTTGTCCTGCTCCTGCCATCACATCCAGGGAATACCAACCATGGACCAGGTGCAAACGATATGGTCACTTCTTGGATGTTTAATTCACTCTCCAAGGACATTGGAGACAGTGTCATCTACTCCAAATCTGCAAGAGAACTTTGGATCAGTCTAGAACACAGATTTGGAAAATCAAATGGAGCAAAATTGTACCATTTGCACAAGGAACTATCTACTTTAGTTCAAGGAACAAATGACATAGCAAGTTACTTTACAAAACTCAAACGTTAATGAGATGAGCTGGATTCTCTACATTGTGATGTAAAATGTGTTTGTGCTTGTGTATGTTCAGGGAAACAGAAACTTGAAAAATCTTTAGAAGATGAAAGACTTATACAGTTTCTCATGGGTTTGAATGATGTTAATGGTCAAGCTAGGGGAAATATTTTAATGTTGAATCCTTTGCCTAATATAGATCATGCTTATTCTCTAGTACTACAGGATGAGAGTCAGAGAGAAGTCTATAGGAATCCCCTCATTTCTTCTGACTCTTCATCTTTCATGGTGGGAAATCAGGTGAGTTATGCACTAAGGAATAACAAGAAAATTCAAAGGTACACAGGGCAGAATCAGCAGTCTCAAAAGAGAGGAAACCCCATGCAATTCCAGAAATCAGGGCAGAAATTTGCAAATCAATCAAAAAGAAACACTGCTTCAAAACCAATGAAACAAAGATTCAATCCTAATGTATCTTGCACTCATTGCAAAAAGATAGGACACACTGTTGCAGATTGCTACAGGATCATTGGATTTCCTGAGGACTTTGAATTCACAAATTCCAAAGGAAATCAAAGTAAGATTAGGAGCAATGGGGTGCTTACAGGAAATCAAACAGGTGATGCAGTATGCAGTTATAATGAAGTCCTGAATCAACACCTCTCTAAGGATCAATTTTCACAACTGATCCAGATGATCAAACAAGTAAAAATTCCAGATGGAGGCAGCAGTTCAGAGATAAATGCAAGTGCAGTAGCTGGTACAATTAATAAAAATATACTGGGAGCTATTTTTCTGTTTTCAATACCAGTGTTTGGATGATTGATTCAGGGGCTTCAGAACACATGTATTTTGATTCAAATGCTTTTATCTCCTTATATCCTCTCCCTACACCTTTGCACATAAATCTGCCTAATTCATTTAAAGTGACTGTTACACATACATGGAAAGTACCTATCTCTCCTAATTTCATTCTAGAGAAGGTCCTTCATGTGCCTAGTTTTATATATAATCTATTATCATTTAATAGATTTTATGTTCAGTTTCAATGTATACTCTTATTCACTCCTACTCAATGTATGTTGCAGTCCCCTTTAATGAAGAGGCCTCAAGTTTTTGGTGATACAAATGAGGACTCTACCTGTTGAAGCCTAGTCCTAAGGAGAAAACTCTTTCACCTTCAGTTCACAATGGTTTCAATCAAATTTCAGTTATCTTTCCATTTTCTGCTAATGTGATTACATATGTAAACCTTTGGCATGTTAGATTAGGGCATATGCGTTTCTCATCAATGAAGAATCTTAGTTTTGTTTCATTCCCCTCTAATTTTGATTGCTTATGTGATATTTGTCCTAAAGTTAGCAAACTAGGATTCCTTTTTCTTTGACTCAAATCAAATCCAAAAGAGCATTTGAATTAATTCACGTGGATACACGGGGGCCTTATAAGGAACCTACCTATAATGGTTTTAAGTATTTTTAACCATTGTGGATGATTTTAGCTGGGGGACTTGGACATTGTTGTTAAGCACCAAGAGTAATGCCTTCACAGTCTTAAAGAATTTTTTAACAATGGTTGAAAGACAATTTGCAGTCAGGGTACAGAAATTAAGAACAGATAATGCATTTGAATTGGGCAAGGGATCACAACAAGCAGCCTTTCTCAGCTCTCAAGGGATAGTTGATAATAGGCTAGATTCATGTAGTTTAGCGCATTTTTATACCCCAACTTGATGTTGCTTCATTGTCTTAGGAATGGTAAATAATGTTAAAATGGCTCTAATTGTGGATTTTATGTTTCGCAGGAGCAAAGTGTGCGTATGAGGACCTAGGATGGTTGACGAGTTTCTGGCGAGTGTATAAATTAAACTCGTACTATGTCAAATTATAATATAGAAAGATGTCGAACCCACAGAGATTGGTTTATCTATTGTACAAACTTTTCTTGTTTTAATCACTATTTGAGAAAACCATAGAAAGTTGAGTTGTGAATTAACTAACTAAAAATACATGAATAGAGCAATAGAAAATATTTTCTTTTTTTTCACAAATATAAAAAAGGGGTGTTGGGATCCTGACTTCACTTAATATTTTTTATTATACAGTAGATATATTTATTCTTCAATTTGTATTCTCATAAATGTATAAATGCCTCTCACGATTACATTTATATATTATTACTATTGTTGAACAATTAATTGCACTCCTCTCGGTTATACGAATTAATCGTTAAAATTGTAATGTTAAATAACTAGAAATATATACTTGAACTAAAACATGCTCTTTTTAGTAGGTCCCTTTCGGTTACCCTACTTGTTATAACTGATTTCTACAATATTTGCCTCTTTCGATTACAAATAAGTGTAGAGTCAATTTAACATATAAGAGCTAGATGTCACTAAATAAAAGCTAACATCTATCAATACCAAAATTAATTGTATTACTTCTTCTGCCTCTTTCGATTACAGAATTAGTAAGAAGTTAATATATAGTACGATATAGATAGATGTTAACAAATTAAATAACACCCAACTATAAATCAGATAAAATTTAAATGAAAAGCTTCAGCTCAAGTATGTGAAATTGAGGAATACTATCTACTATTATATAGAAATATTAAGATCTGTCATTCTCCCAACACAAGAAAAGTTACTCCATAATGGAGTTAGTACAGACAATGAAAATATTCTTTCCCAATAGATAAGAAAATAGAAAGAAATATTCAGAAAGAATAATTTCCCCTATTTAATTAAAAGCAGGATGTAGAGTAATTTTCAAAGCTAAAATTTATTAGGAACTAGCAACACAAGCCATGGTAATGACCGGGCGAAAATTCAAAGAACTGAACAACTGATTGAAAATGAAAAGGAAAGACTCTAAAATGGATTTAGTTGTTTGCTGATCTCTCCTTCTCTCGACGCCCCTTTCAAATTTCCGAGACGTCTGTTTTATAACCACTCCATAACTAGTTATGCTTTGGTTATGAGTTTCGTTATAGGTTGATTATGGATCAGTTATGGTATGTTATGAAAGTTTATGATTCGTACGTTTATCTTCTTGGTGCCTTGTTTATTTACTCCATCGTAGCTTACTTTTCTCCTTTGATGCGCTATTTCTTAAAATCTTCCTTGATTCTGCATCACTTGTTTTGCGGTCATTCCTGCAAAATAAAGTATAAAACTATTGAGGAAACATGATAATTTATATGTTTTTATGAGAAAAATTATATGGTTAATATCAGATAAAATGCACTTATCAATGGTGTTCGGAGACAAATTGAAGAAGAAAGGGACCTTGGAGTTTTTAGCGTGTGAAAAGAAGGAAGAAAATTGTTGAGGCAGACTACTAGTCCACTAGCGCGACCACGCTAGTCCAGGTCCTAGAGGCAGAATGAAACCTCATTAGCGCGGTCTTAGCGCGCCCACTAGCACGACCACGCTAGCCCAACGATCTAAGACATAACACTTGCCCATTAGCGCGGCCAGTAGCGCACCCACTAGCACGGTCGCGCTAGTCCAGTTCGCACACATTATTTTCAGGGATAAAATTGGAAGCTTGGGACAATTTCACCTAACCTATATAAGATTCAACTCGCCCAAAAGAGAGCATTATCAAGGTTTAGAGTCTTGTTCAAGGAAAACAAAGGCAAGAGGCAAGGAGAGCAATTGGGCATCAAATCTCATCTCTCTTCCTTGTATTTTTATCATTGTTGATGAATTCTTCTATGGCTATTTTCAGTACAATTATGAGTAGCTAATTTATTTAGTCTAAGGTTTTGCTGAACCCTGTTGAGGATGAAAAACTTGTTATATTAATATAGTTTGCTTGGTTTTAATCTCTATTTGTTCAACTAAATTCATATTGTAGTTGATTGAAGGGCCCTCAATTAGTTGTGCCTATTTGTGTATCTGCTCGGGAGAGAGTGCATATTTAGGTAGATGTTGAACGACACCATTCCCAAAGTATAAGAGGGATCCATAACCGAGGGTTTAAAGGTTGGATTAGGGATAACGATACCTTGGGTGCAATCTAAAGTGAGCTATAATAAAAGCTAGCTAGCGTAACTCGGGAGAGTGCGTTTAGTAAATATTCGTAATTACTCGAGAAATATTTACGGTAACAATAGTGCTCATGATTGATAGAGACGATTAGGCCAAACTACATGAAATATATAAGAAGTGACTCCATCAACAGGGAAAACCATAACCTTAGATCCTTCTCGCATTTGTTTACAACTTAGCAATTGTTATCTTCTAGTTTAACTACTATCATTCAGTCTTAGTTAGTAAAAACACCAACAACTGTTATTCAAAGTCTTTGGGAAGTTGATTACCAAGAATCGAGTGAGTCTAACAACGATAATTGATAGGTTAATTCCCTGTGGGATTCGACTCTAGGAAAAATACTCATATTATATTTGCAGCGTTCGCTTAGTCCTTTTTATAAGGCATAGTTGGGCGTGATCAAATTTTGGCGTCGTTGACGGGGACTTAACGGTGTTATCAATTAGAGTTGGAAGAAATACAAAATTCTTAAGTGTAGTCAATTTTCTTCACTTTCAATCTATACATTGGAATTTTAACGTTTGCTAAATTGGTTGTACAGGTGCATGCCTAGAAACTCATCGAGGACTGGTGAAGTATTTGAAGCCTTATCAGACCCCGAGAAAGTTTTCAAGGCCTTGAACCGGGCCAACCGGAAAAGCAAACAACAACCATCAATTGAACAAATTGAACCCGACATGGCAGATCTAAACAACATGAACAATAATGGGGATGACGTGGTAGATCTAAACAACATGAACAATAATGGGGATGACGTGGTAGATCCAGCTGCGCATGGTGTGGAGCCTTTTGTGCCTGAGGCGCCTTTATATGATTGGGCACAGCCCACAGCGGAGAATTTGGCCACGGTGATAGTAGTCCCTCAGATACAAACTGAATCTTTTCAGATCACCAATATTATACTGCACTTGTTGTAGAATAAGGGACTATTTTCGGGGTCATACATTGAGGATACCCAACAACATTTGAAAATTTTCCTGTCGATTTGCAAAACTCAGAGGCAGCCAAACGTCACTCAGGAAGCAATAAAATTGTTGTTGTTTCCATTCTCAGTGACAGGAGCAACCCAGACTTGGCTAAACTCGCTCCCCATCAATTCCATTGCCACATGGGAGGAGTTAATTAAGCAGTCCGTGAACAAGTTCCATCCTCTCAACAAGACTGCTCAACAAATTGATGAAATCTTGAGCTTTAGACAGAAGCCAACGGAAACATTGCAAGAAACATGGGAGCGATTTAAAGGGATGTTGGTTATCTGTCTGCACCATGGTATTCCAGAGCAGATGTTGGGGCAGTGTTTCTATATGGGTCTGGAAGATAGTGTGAAGGCAAATGTTGATGCTTCAGCTGGTGGAGCATTCTTGAGCAAAACATGGAGAGAAAGTCAGATCATGCTTGATAAAATGGCACAAAATTCGGGGTGGACCACCAGGAATGCACCCATCACTCCAGTAGTGCACTCAGTGGCCTTAGATCCATCTAACAATCTTGCTGAAAATATGGCCACCTTAATGACACAGATGAGCATAGTCACGAAAAAGGTGGAGGAGTTAGGGCAGAAGCAACAGGTACATATTGTGGACACTACCAATAGGGGCTTATGCACATCTTGCATTAGTCAACCACTTGGTAATCAGTGGAATGCTGAAAATGATCATCATCACTACCCTGAAAATATGAACTATGTGTCGAATTATGGGGTCCAGTGACAGGGTGGACATAATTGGGCCCAGCAAAACCAACCATACAGGCCAGTTCAGCAGCAGCACAATAGTGGAAACATGGGAGCCATGCGACCTCACGGTAATGTGGCGCCTTACCAAAGGCCACAGGGGTACAATAATCAAAATCATAATCAACAACAGGCTTATCACCCCCCTCAGCAACAACATGGTGGTAGACATGAAGATGGGTTTTCCAGACTTGAAGCAATGATGCAACAGGTTATTGGGTCAACTGCAAAGATAAGTGAGAGAGTAGATGCACATGAGTTAACTATTAAAAATATTGAGCAAATGGGCCAGATCTCGATGTCTTTGAATAATCTTCCTCATGGGACATTGCCTGCAGACACTCAGGTAAATCCTAAGGATTAGGGTCCAAAGCAGCTGATGGCAGTGATTCTACGAAATGGCAGGGACAGACTTGGAGTAGGAAAGAGCTAGAGAAAGCAGACAGGATGAGACACTAGTACCAGTGCCCATTGAAATTGATGATTCAACAAAACTTACTGTGGTAAGAGTGCATCCTGCACAGGGAGAACCCAACACACAGACCGAGGCCGAGAAAGAAGCAGAGACAGCCTAGGAACCGGTAATAGAGGTGGTACCTGACAAAGAAAAATCCCAAATCACTGGGAAAAAGAGACCTCCAGCACCATTCCCACAGAGGCTGGCTAAGTATCAGAAGGATGAGCAGTATAAAAAGTTCTTGGACATGTTGAAACAAATACAGGTAAACATTCCTTTGATTGATGCTCTAAAGGAGATGCTTGGGTATGCCAAAATGATTAAGGACTTAATGTCCCAAAAATTTGACTTCCAAGACTTGGCCACAGTGACGCTTACTCAGACCTGCAGTGTTGTTGTGACCCGACCAATTGCGAAAAAGCTGTCTGATCCAAGGAGTTTCACCATTCCCTGCACCATTGGAAATTTTGCCTTTGCAAAGGCACTTTGTGATTTAGGGACCAGCGTTAATCTTATGCCTCTAGCCATCTACAAGAGGTTGGGGATTGGTAGAGCTAGACCAACCTCTATGTTGTTGTAGCTGGCAGACAGGACGGTAAAAAGACCGTCAGGCATTCTGGATGACGTATTGGTGTAGGTGGGAGGTTTGTGTTCTCTACGGATTTTGTGATATTGGGCTGCAGAGTGTATGAAGAGATTACCATAATTTAGGGAAGGCCATTCTTGTCCACAGGGAGATCCCTCATTGATTGTGAAACTGGGGAGCTCAAGATGAGGTTGAATGACGAGGAAATCACATTCAATGTGCAAAAATCCATGAGGCGACCAAGTGAATTCGCCAATTGTTCTCTTATTGATGTTGTGGATGTGATACTGGAGGAAGATGATGATTCCTTAACTATTGAGGACCCCCTTGCTGCATGTTTGATGAACTTGGGTGAGGTAAATGGGGAAGCATTGGCAGAATGGGTGTTAGCGCTTGAAGGAAAAGGTGTTTGGTCGAGGTCACTCGAGTTTGAGTCCTTACACTTAGAAAAGAGAGAGACTCCGCCAGCCAAGTCATCAGTTGAAGAACCACCCAGGCTGGAGTTGAAGCCACTGCCAGCCCATCTCAGGTACGCGTTTCTTGGACCTAATTCTACTTTACCTGTTATTATCTCATCCAGTTTGTCAGATGTGCTGGCAAAACAGTTATTACAGGTACTCACTGAGTGTCAGACTGCCATTGGTTGGACCATGGAAGACATAAAGGGGATCAGCCCGGCATACTGTATGCACAAAATTCTGCTGGAAAAGGGGCGCAAACCTTCCAAGGAGCACCAAAGGCGGTTGAACCCAAACATGAAGGAAGTGGTGAAGAAGGAAATCATAAAGTGGTTGGATGTGGGAATAATTTCCCCCATCTCTGAAAGCAATTGGGTTAGCCTGGTGCAATGTGTCCTTAAGAAAGGTGGCATGACGGTTGTGAAAAATGACAACAATGAGTTGATATCTACAAGAACCGTCACTGGATGGAGAATTTGCATGGACTACAGAAAGTTGAATCTTGCCACCCGGAAAGATCACTTCCCACTTCCCTTCATTGATCAGATGCTCGACAGACTGGCATGGAGGTATCACTTTTGTTTCCTGGATGGGTACTCGGGGTACAACCAAATTTCCATTACCCCGGAAGACAGGGAAAAGACCTCATTCACATGTCCCTACGGGATATTTGCCTTCAGAAGGATGCCCTTTGGCTTATGCAATGCACCCGCCACATTTCAAAGGTGCATGATGGTCATATTCACTGACATGGTCGAGGATATAATGGAAGTGTTCATGGATGATTTCTCAATGGTGGGAAATTCATTCGATGAGTGCCTAGCAAATCTGACACGAGTGCTGAAGAGGTGTATTGAGACGAACCTTGTGCTTAATTGGGAGAAGTGTCATTTCATGGTACAAGAGGGTATCGTCTTGGGACACTTGGTGTCAAGCAAAGGAATTGAGGTGGATCGTGCTAAAGTTGATTTTATAGCAAAGCTCCCACCTCCCACATCGGTTAAAGCGATAAGGAGCTTCCTTGGGCATGTCGGGTTCTACCGGCGATTCATCAGAGACTTCTCCAAAATAGCCAACCTCCTATGTAAGTTTCTCGAAAAAGATAACCCTTTTGTGTTTTCTAATGATTGCAGGGTAGATTTGAGGAGTTGAAAAAGAAGCTAGTCATGACCCCGATCATTGTTGCCCCTGACTGGGAGCAACCATTCGAGCTCATGTGTGATGCCAATGACTACGCAGTGGGAGCAGTGTTAGGACAACGAAAGGAAAAGAATGCACCCGATCTACTACACGAGTAGGACATTGAGTGGAGCTCAGCTAAACTACACTGTAACCGAAAAAGAGATGCTGGCAGTGGTGTTTGCTTTTGACAAGTTCAGATCGTACCTGATCGGTTCTAAGGTGATTGTGTACACGGATCATGCTGCACTCAGGTATTTGATTGAGAAGAAAGAATCCAAGTCGCGCCTGATTCGTTGGGTGCTGCTACTGCAAGAATTCGATCTAGAAATTCGTGACCGTAAGGGCACGGAGAACCAAGTCGCAGATCATCTGTCGCGACATGAAGGAGTTGAAAATGCAGTAGAAGCAGAGGATATTCTGGAAACCTTTCCAGACGAGCATCTACTCACCACGAGCATGGAGGAAGTACCATGGTATGCAGATCTTGCAAACTACCTGGCAAGTGGTATTGAGCCCTATGAACTCTCATCTGTTCAAAAGAAAAAGTTTTATCGTGACTGCCGCAATTATTACTAGGATGAACCTTACCTGTTTAGAATCTGTATTGACAATATGATCCGGAGGTGCGTCCCCAAGATAGAATAGTTTTCTATTTTGCATGCATGTCACGGATTAGCGTATGGAGGGCATTTTGGAGGAGTCCGAACGGTGGCGAAAGTTCTAGAGGCCGGATTCTACTGGACAATTGTGTTCAAAGATGCCCACCAATGGGTGAAGGGTTATGATGAGTGTCAAAGGACGAGGAACATATCCCGTCGCCATGAGATGCCCATGAACCTGATTCAAGAGGTCGAGGTGTTTGATGTATGGGGGATTGACTTCATGGGTCCCTTTGTCAGCTCCTACGGCAATAAGTACATACTTGTTGTTGTAGAATATGTGTCCAAATGGGTGGAAGTTGCAGCCCTACCCACCAATGATGCAAGGGTGGTAGTGGGGTTCTTGAAGAAAAACATATTCACCCGTTTTGGGATCCCAAGGGCCATCATCAGTGACGGAGGCACTCAATTTTACAATCGTGCCTTCTAAAAGTTGTTAGCTAAGTACGTTGTGCGCCACAAGGTGGCAACCCCTTATCACCCTCAGACGAGTGGGCAAGTTGAGGTGTCAAATCAAGAAATCAAGAGTGTGCTGACTAAAACGGTAAACGCCACAAGAACTGATTGGGCAAAAAAGTTGTATGACGCACTCTGGGCCTATAGAACTGCATCCAAAACACCAATTGGTATGTCACCATACAAGTTGGTGTTCGGAAAGGCCTGTCACCTGCCGGTAGAATTGGAACATCGAGCTTGGTGGGCACTGAAACAATTAAATACGGATCTTGATGATGCGGGCACATGTCGAGTCACTAAACTACATGAGCTAGATGAATTTGGGTATCTTTCCTTTGAAAGCACGAGGTTGTATAAAGAAAGAATGAAGAGGTTACATGATAAGAACATTGTTGACCAAAACTTCAAACCCGGAGATATGGTACTGCTCTATAACTCAAGATTGAGACTATTTTCGGGTAAACTCAAGTCTCGATGGTCTGGACCATTTCGTGTGGTCGAAGTGTTTCCCTCCGGTGCTGTAGAGATTGCTTCTGAAAAAGATTCCCACACCTTTAGAGTTAATGGACAGAGATTGAAATCGTGTGTGGGTATGGAAGAGAACAAGGAAGTGTCTGTGATGCATCTTACTGAACCTCAAGGTCGAGCGAGCCTTAAATGCGCTCATTTTGCGTCGTGCCGCGACGTTAAATCAAGCGCTACATGGGAGGCAACCCATTGACTTGTTGTATTTGTCGTGCCACGATATTAACTAAGGCGTTGGTTGTGAGGCAACCCAATGTGTAGTGTTTATAGTGTAGGGGATGAGTAGTTGAATTGTTGTAAGTACTAACATATGCAGGTGTGCACGGCGAGGATAGAATCAAGCCACTCCGAGGAAAAAGTCAGAAAAAGGGTGAAACATTTTGATGCATGGAGTAGCGCGACCGCGCTAGTAGGCGCGCTAGTGGCCGCGCATATGGCCAAGTTCACTACCTTGTTTGAACACCACTAGCGCGGGCGCGCTAGTAGGCGCGCTAGTGGACACGCATATGGCCTTTTGTTCTGCCTCGTTCAGTCCCCACTAGCGCGGTCGCGCTAGTGACTGCTAGTCCCGTCGCGACCAGGTAAGTTTTCTTTTAAGTTTAATTATTTCTTATTTTATTTTACCCAAAATATAACCCAACCTCCCACTCCCCCCCCCCCCCCCCCCCCCCCCCCCCCCCCCCCCCACGTCCGCCCACTTACCCCACTCCCCTAAAACTCTTCTTCTTCTTCAACCCTTATTCTCCCTTCTCCTAAACAAAAAGAACCCTTCTCTCTTCTCAAGCCCAATCACTCACACACGCCTCAAGTTCTTGCTCACTCAACCCCCAGCACACTTCTCCACTTCTCAATCCCTTAACACCACAGGTATGTGTTCTATGTACAACATTTATTTTTTATTTTATTTTTGTAGTTTTTCTTTTTAATTTGTTGAAAGTAGTAGTTTTTCTTCTTGTTTAGTAGACGTAATTGTAATGTATGTGTAGTACTTGTGGGTGATGATATTTGGGGGGTGTTGTATGTCTTGATTTGATTGGGTGAAGTTTGGAAAATTGTGGTGGTAATTGGGATTTCAATTTGATTATTTGGGGGCTCCGGTGAATAATGGCCACCAAGTGTTTGTGTAATGCCCCATTGAATGGAAGTATTGTGACCAATTGTAAGGTGAAGTCTTAGTAACCACAGTTGGGTCATCTTGTTGTGCTACGCTAATGATGTCCATATTTTAGGTACAATGGCACCCTCAAGGAAGCGTCAAGCCACCGGATCTTCATCGGGTAGACAAGAAGGTTCATCCTCCGGCAAACTAGCAAGAGGAGCCCCTGACACTAGGCCTTTCAATAGCAACAAGTTTGTAACTGCTAAGGCCCAGGACAGGTTTGCGGCAAAGGAATCAAAGGCGGCCATACCGGAACGGGTCATAGATACGGAATCACTCCGGCGCAACTGCCAAAAGATGTATGAGGAGATGGTGAAAAGGCGATTAGATGTGTTCTTTGAGGAGCCCAATGAGACTAATGCAATGATTGTGAGGGAATTCTATGCCAACTGTCCGGAGCACAAAAATCATGTGTTCCCAGTGAGGAGGAAGCAGGTGAACGCCTCTGTGGAGGCCATTCGGATAATTTACCGACTGCCACCCCCCTCCCCCCC
>ML290697.1:0-14307 GCA_005239495.1 Nicotiana undulata | reverse complement strand
GCCGCTACGGGAAGGACCAAGTCTCAATCCCTATAGGTGCACGCCCACACGCTCGTCACCTAGCATGTGAGTCACCTCATTTATTAAAACAATGTAAATTATCGGAGTTTCATACCCTCAGGTTCAGAGTTTCAATCGTTACTTACCTTAAAACAGTCCAAAAAGCTACTCCGCAACACTCTTGCCCCTCGAATCGACTCCCAAATGCTCTGAATCTATCAAAATCAGATTTATCACATCAAAATAAGTTAGGGAGATGAAACCCAATAGAAAAATATCATAACTAGGCACAATTCCCGAAATTGGCCAAACCCGACCCCCTGGCCCACGTCTCTAAACTCGATAACATTTACACCAATACGATCTTCATCCTCTCACGAGTCCATACATATCAAGAACATTTTAATCGGAGTCCAAGTGACCCCTCAAATCACCGCTAGAAGGTACCTTAATCTCAAGCCCTAATTACCTCTTTTACACTGGTCTTTCCAAATTAACACCACAAATTAGGTCTTTAATCACATATAATCGAGCAATGAAGTCCAAACACCTTACCTTAATGAAGAACTATGGTCTCCCTCTTCAAAACCCATCCAAAAGCTTGAAAACTCATATGAAAATGGTGAAGTGAAGACCAAAATTCGTTAAGTCCACTTTATATACTTTCTGCCCAGGCTTTTCGCACCTGCGGTCCAATACATCTCACCTGCGCTCAACACAACCGCACTTGCGGTTTTTCATTAAACCGTCCAATCTCGCATCTGCGGCCCAAGTGTCGCACCTGCTGTCCCGCAGATGCGCTCAACCAACCGCTTCTGCGGTTGTCCCCCACATGGGCCTCAACCTCACCTACGACGTCCCTGGCCGCTTCGGCGGCTCGCACCGGCGGTCCAATATCCGTTGGTGCGGAAATAACAACATCAACAATGTCTGCAGCAGCAAAAACATTCCAAACTCCCCGTTGACCACTCAAAACCATCCCGAGCCCCTCGGGACCCCAACTAAACATACCAACACATCACATACCCTCATTCAAACTTAGTCGAGCCTTCCAAACGCCAAAAACAACGCAAAAACACCAAAATCACATCAAATACAAGCCTATGAACTTTGAAATTCCTAAATTCCACCAACGATGCCGAAACCATCCAAAACACCTCCAATTGACTTGAAAATTTGCACGCATATCCAAAATGACATTACGAACCTGCTCCAACTATCGAAACTCCATTTCGACCTCGATAGCCTATTTTCCATTGCCGACCGGAAATCACCAAAAACTAACTTTCGCCAATTCAAGCCTAATTCTACACCGGACATCGAAAATACATTATGAACACACTCCTAAGTCCCAAATCACCTAACGAAGCTACCCTAGCCATAAAATCTGCATTCTGAGATCGTTTACCAATAAATCAACTCCCAGTTGAATTTTCCAACAATAAGGTTACTTTTAGAGACTAAGTGTATTAATTCTCACTACAACCATTCCGAACCCAGGCCAACCGAATCAAACACACCATGAACAATATAACCAATGCATGACAAGGAAAAAATAGTAATAATAATGCAGATTCTACGGAACGACCGGCCGGGTCGTTACAATAATTCTGTACAACCGGAGGAACTAATCGTGCTTCATCAATTGAAACTTGAGAATGCATAGCAATTTCATGACTGTGGGGATTTTCATCAAACACGTTATCTACGACTGTCACATACTTGTTTTCATCAACTAGACGAGCGCTGGATTCATGAATTTCGGGGAATTGAGTAGATGTAGACTCATAAAGGTTGGGAATACGACTTTGAGCAATAGATACATAAGTCCCTGGTGGAACCACTGTAGCACAACTCAAGTAGTTAACACAAGCTCTGGAAGCATCTGCCATAATCGCTGAATCAGGGAAGGTCCGCTGCTTAAAATACAGAAGAAATTTCTCCTTTAAATGGTTCCAATCACAGAATTGGTTGTTGCGAAATAACAAATTGAACCACGCAAGGGCATCGCCTTCTAAGTAGAAGGAAGGAAGAGGCTATCAATCCTTCTTGGAGAAGCCAAGGTATGTGAAGTATAACTCTGCTCGAAAAATCTAGCTCTACGAGTTGCCTTAGCCACTAAATCTAGGTAGAAACATCGATGTTGTTGGAGTCCGATGGATGAAAGCACCAATGTAACGTATACTACAACCAAAATGTATATTGATAAGAACTAACACTCTATTACAATTACTAGTAACCGAACTAACACTCAAATTGCAGGTTAATGAAGGAATTACAGGAATTGAGTTAGTTGTAGGAGAAGACGCACAATTAGAAGAAGGGAGATGATAAGTCTAGACTCTAAAAAATGGGTTGAGGGGAACAAACATTTTTCATCACAATATGCATAATCTTTCTTACTAACCCCTAGTCCCCTTTTAACTATTTGCTAAATGGGCCTAGATCCCAAATAAAATACTCCAACATTTTATTCAGCCCAATAACCACAATTGACTTAGCCTCATTCACCACTTCTAACCCATAGGCCCTTATTGAGTAAGCTTGGTTCACACCAGTGTATCTCTAACTTAAATGCACTAATATATATATATATATATATCTTAGGATATAGGAGGACGCACTGTACCTTTTTTCGGTGTAGCTTAAATTAATTGTAGAAGATATATGTATGCAACTCGTGGAAAGTGGAAAGGCAGAAGCGTCGGCTAGTTTCGAGTCTAGATTTTCACTCTCGACTTTTGCCATGTATGGAAAAAGATTGTGGTTCGATTCCACAACGTGCTTCTTTTATCCCATCAATCAACGCCTGCTGCACAGAAAGAAGAAAGAGGCTTGAGGTTCTAGTATAGATAGGGAGTGAAAGTCAGGAGCCTGCGCCTCGGTGTTTTTGTGCAAAACCTAGCACTCTGGAGGTTGTGCTCGACCGAAAGGGTAAGGGAAAGAATACTTGGATGAACGTAGTCCAGGATTAGAAAAATAGAAGGATCCTCTATGGAAGAAAAATATCCTGATTCAATAATACCACTCTCACTCAAGCCTTCGGCCTCACTCAGTCATCAATATCTCCAATCTTACTCACGGGCTCACAATGTCATGAAACTAGCCCAATAACATTGACATGATGTGTCAATAAATAACAACTGACGACGAGATAGGATATGGATGCATGAATATGACTGAGTACGAAATATCAATGAAATTAGTGAGATGACAGCAAGAAACGACCACTATGGGTCTTAACAATACCACCATAAAGCCTAAGCATGATATCTAGCATGATTGACAGCTCAGTATTAATCACATGGTGGAAACACAGATATCAACAAAATTGGGGCCACTAAATAGTGCCATGAAACAATGGAGTCACAATTCACAGGGTGCACGCCCACACTCCTGTCACCTAGCATGCGCGTCACCTCAATACCAATCACATAACACATAATTTGGAATTTCATACCCTAAGCACTAAGTTTAGAAGAGTTACTTATCTCAAACAAGCCAATTCCAAACGCCGAGCAAGCCAAGCGATGTTCCAAGAATGTTGCCATCACGCGCTTAGCGACCTTCGAACGACTCAAAACTAGCAAAAATTAACTCAAAGACATCAGATAAAGCCCAAGGAAGGAATTACAAATGATAAGGATCGAATTCTATATCAAATCCCAAATATGGCAAAAAATCACACCCGTGCCCACGCCTCGAAACTCGGCAAAATCACAAAATCCGATAACGCATTCAATTACGAGTCCAGCCATACTAGTTTCACTCACATCCGACTCCAAATCGGTGTTCAAAACTTAAAAATTTATATTATAAAGCTTTAGGAAAAACCCCCCAATTTCCTCTTTAAAATTCATCAACCAATTGCTATAATCGAACATAGATTGATGGAATGTAATCAAAAACCGAGTAGAGAACACTTACCCCAATCCTTGTGATGAAATTTGCTTCAAAAATCTCCTCAATCCGAGTCCCACATCTCAAAATATGGAGAAAGAACCAAAACATCGGTTTTTATAACTCTTCCCAGCTATACCGCATTTTCGGTCAAATTGTCGCATTTGCGACCACCGCATATGTGGTAAAAACTTCGCTTCTGCGATAATAACCTTGCCCAAAAATCCCTGCGTCTGCGGATGTCGAATACCGCTTCTGCGAAGCCTTACGCACCTGAAATTTCAAATCCCACATCTGCGCAAATGCAGGTGCGCTAAAAATGCGTTTTTGCGGTCTTCCTCACCCAGCCTCTTCTCGCTTCTGCGACTCCTCTGGCGCTTCTACAACCATCGCACCTGCGCAAACCAGCTGCAAGTGCAGTCACACTAGAACCAGCAGTATTAAACCTTAGCCAAAATTTCCAAAATGCTCCGAACATAAAACAAGTCCTATAACATAACACGGACCTACTCGAGGCCTTAAAACACACATACAACATCGAAACGTCGAATCAAACCTTAATTCAAAATCGATGAACTTGAAACTTGAAACTTCCACAACTGATGCCGAAACCTGTTAAATTACGTCCGATTGACCTCAGATTTTGCAAACAAGTCACATTTGAAATTACGGACCTGCTCCATCTTCCGGAATCCGAATCCGACACCGATATCAAAAAGTCCACTCCCGGTCAAACTTTCCAAAATTTCAACTTTCGCCATTTCAAGCCAAATTCTACCACGGACCTCCAAATCACAATCCGAACGCGCTCCTAAGTCCAAATCACCCAACGAAGCTAATGGAACCATCAAAATTTTAATCCGAGATCAAATACTAGAAAGTCAAACTCGGTCAAACCTTTTAAATTAAAATCTTCTAGTTGAGGATCATTCTTCCAAATAAATTCCAAATAACCTGAAAACCAAAACCGACGATTCACATAAGTCGAAATGCATCATACAGAGCTACTCATGCCTGAAAACTACCAAGCAAAGTACTAATGCTCAAAACGATCGGTCGGGTCGTTACAGAAAACTTTTGCGACTATAAGCAAATTAACTGTTAGTATAGCTTGGCAAGCCTTCCTTTGTTGAAGCCAGCCCCTTTGTAGGGAAACTTTCATATCTATGATTTAGTTTGCTTTCTTGATGTCCTTTGCTCTGTTCCGTATACCGTGGTTATGCGAAAATAAAATTGGACAAAGATACATTAGTCAAATTCAAAAAGAATTCTAATATAATACGCTGGAAAGCCGTGCACGTTCTACTTTGCTATATTTGTATTCCACCAATAAAAATAATTTACCCCATCAAAGATTATTTTGTTGGCAACTCTATTTAATATCATTTATTTGCAATCTACCATACAAGGTAAATAATTTTGTTATAATATATTAAATTATATTGATGGTGTATCTCTAACTTAAATGCACTAATATATAGCAGATATCTTAGAATATAGGAGGACGCACGGTACCTTTTTTCGCTGTAGCTTAAATTAATTGCAGAAGATATATGTATGCATTAGAGAAATAGAAGGATCCTTATTTATGGAAATTAAATATGCAAACCTTTTTCCTGCACTAAAAAGAAAAGGCAATACTCCATATATCTGTATATGGTAACTTAATTGTACTCGTCTACGCGATCGAAACAAAAGTTAATGTTGGTAAGTAAATAAAACGTTCCCTTATTTAATACTACAATTTAGAACTTTAATATGGTAGCCAAAATTTTGGCATCAAACTGATAGTTTATAGTCTATATATAGCTGCCGAGAATTTGACTCTTTTTATCACATCTTTCTTTCTTCACAACTATTGAATTCCTTGTTTGCAATATTGTGAGAATGAATAAGAATAGGCATAATGTTGTAGCAATGGTTAATGTTATGGTCGCTGTTGAATNGAATAGGAATAATGTTGTAGCAATGGTTAAGGTTATGGTCGCTGTTGTACTAGTGGTATCCTTGCTTGTACCTTCAGTAGCCGGAAAAGGAAGACGAGGCCATGAAGGAGGAGAAGGAGGAGGAGGAGAAAGAGCAGGAGGAGCACGAGGAGGATACGGGTATTCAAGTGCAAATTCATCTTACTCAGGCTATGGTATTCTCGTGATGATCATTACATGGCTTTTGGTGTAATTGAGACCATATAATATACATGCAATGAATCTTTTGATATTCAAGCTTTTTATCATATAGTATAGTTTATATCCCCATTGATCTTATATTAAGTGGTGTCGTTCTCTATTATATATAAGGATTTTTAAATTTTTGCATATCATTTATGTGTATTTAGTTAAATTTTCTAGCAAAGCGGTGTCACGTGACACCGCTTAGCCTAAGGTAAATGTGCCCGAGTTTAAGATAGTAGCGTTGCCTTTTCTCTTTTGTTATTTACTTACGATAGGAGCCAAATCCCAACCAAAACTTAGCCGGAGCTGGCATTGCGATCGCATAGCGCACCTGGGACCCCTACCAATCTGATGATGTGCGATCGCGGAGATGCATATGCGATCGCACTGAAGAAAAGGCCTGACACCAGAAAACCAACAGAAAACCAGATTTTCCTAAGTTTTCGCACCCCGTTAGCTACCCGAAATTCACCCGAGCCCTCGGGGCTCAAAACCAAAAACACACACGACTCCGAAAACATACTACAGACTTGTTCAAGCTTTTAAATCATCAAAATATCATCAAAAACCATGAATCAAACCCCAAAACCAAATTAATCAAACTTAAGAACTTTGAAATTTTAGAATTCACTTGAACGCGCCGAACCGGCCTAAACCACTCAGAATGACTTCAAATTTTGCGGATAAGTTATAAATGACACAACGGAACTATTCCCTGTCTCGAAATTTCATTCGGACCTCGGGAACATAAAATCACCTCTCAAGCCAAATTTCAAATTCTTTAGAAACCCCACAAGTTCATTAACTCCATTTTTCCTCATTTGGATCCGAAACCAATCAAATCAAGCCCGTTTACACAAAATTCCACAGATGGGACATATAACATATAACAAACCTGTTCCGGGCTCCGAAACTGCAATACGGGCCCCGTAACACGGTTTTCACATAATTATTCATTTTCAAAAGCCTTTATTATTTTCAGAAAATAATTTTCTTTAAAAATTCATTTCTCGGGCTTGGGACCTCGGAATTCGATTCCGGGCATACGCCCAAGTCCCATATTTTCCTACGGACCCTCCGGGACCGTCACATCACGGGTCCGGATCCGTTTACCAAAAATGTTGACCAAAGTCAACTTTATTCAATTATTCAATTCAAAAATCCCATTTTTATCAAATTTTCACATGGAAGTTTCCCGGCTACCTGCCCGGGCTGCGCACGCATATCGAGGTGAGATTAACGGAGGCTTTCGAGGCCTCGGAACACAGATTTAGCTGGAATTACTTAGGATGACCTTTTGGGTCATCACAATCTCCACCTCTAAAACAAACGTTCGTCCTCGAACGGATATAGTAAAGTACCTGAGTCTGAGAAAAGATGGGGGTAACGACTCCTCATGTCGGACTCGCACTCCCAAGTAGCTGCCTAGGCAGGCTGACCCCTCCACTGAACACGGACCGAAGGATATAGCGAACCTGCCTATCTAATATGGCTACTGGCTCCTTCTCATAAGTTAGAGCCTTGTCCAATTGGACACCACTAAAATCAAGAACATGAGATGGATCTGCAATATACTTCCGGAGCATGGATACATGAAACACGGGATGCACTGCGGATAAATGCGGTGGCAAGGCAAGTCTGTAGGCCACCTCTCCTACTTTATCTAAAACTTCAAATGGGCCAATATACCTAGGGCTCAACTTGCCCCTCTTTCCGAATCTCATCACGCCCTTCATAGGCGACACTCGAAGGAATACCTGGTCTCCTACCATAAAAGCCAAATCTCGAACCCTACGATCTGCATAACTCTTTTGCCTGGACTGAGTTGTACGAAGCCTATCCTAAATAATCTTCACCTTATCCAAGGCATCCTTGACTAACTCAGAACCCAGTAATCTAGCCTCCCCGGGCTCAAACCACCCGACTGGAGACCGACATCGCCTACCATGCAACGCCTCATACGGAGCCATCTGAATGCTCGACAGGTAATTATTGTTGTAGGCAAATTCTGCTAAGGGCAAGAACTGATCCCATGAACCACCGAAATCAATAACACATGCCCGCAACATATCCTCCAAACCCTGAATAGTGAGCTCGGACTTCCCGTATGTCTGAGGATGAAATGCTGTGCTCAACTCTATGCGAGTGCCCAACTCTCTCCCAAATACTCTCCAGAAATGGGAGGTAAACTGAGTACCTCGGTCTGATATGATAGATAAGGGCAATCCGTGCAATATGACAATCTCTCTAATATAGATCTGAGCCAACTTCTCTGCTGAAGATGAAACCGCCACCGGAATGAAATGTGCTGATTTGGTCAGCCTATCTACCACAACCCATACTGCATCAACCATCCTCGGAGTCCGTGGGAGTCCAACTACAAAATCCATCGTGATACGCTCCCACTTCCACTCGGAAAGCTGAATCTGCTGCATCAAACCACCGGGTCTCTGGTGCTCATATTTAACCTGCTAAAAATTCAAGCACCGAGCCACATAAGCCACAATATCCTTCTTCATTCTACGCCACCAATAATGCTGCCGCAAGTCCTGGTACATCTTCGTGGCACCCGGATGAATGGAATATCGGGAACTATGGGCTTTGTGCAATATGAACTCACGAATGCCATCAACATCAAGAACACATATACGACCCTGCAATCTCAAAACTGTGAACACCCAATTTTTGCCCCGCATGGAAATTACTCTTTAAAATAATCAAAAATGATTTTTAATGAATTTTAGGAACTTTTCTTTATTTTAGTTGCATTTCATGCATGTTTACTACTTTAAAATTATAGAAAAAATCAAAAAAAATTGTCTCGTTTTCATTTCGTGCCATTTAAGGTTTAAATTACATTTTTAGGATTTAGTTACATTATTAAATACATCTTCTAAAAATCAAATTGCATTCGTAGGTTAATTAATTAATTAGTTGCACTAATTCATCACCGGATAAAATAAATACATAGGCTAGCCAAGNCCCCCCCCCCCCCCCCTTCTCAAAAGAGCGAACGACGCTCCCCTTCCTCTTTCTCTTCATCTCCTCCTCTAATCAGGACCCCTTCAAAGAGGGCAGCTCCGCTGCCGGAGAGACAACTCCCCCCCCCCTCCTTTTTCCCAAAAACGGACGAATTTTCCTCCACAATAATTGAACCTTAGCCTTACCTGTTCTTGATTTTCTCAAAACAACACACAGATTCAAACCCTTCCCCGAAGCCAACGCCGTTTCCCTCCTCTTCTTGCTCACACGCCATACCCATGGACTCGCCTCACCATCAGTTTCGATTTTGAGATCTAAAATCGATTTTAGCTATAGAACACAAGAGCAACAGTTGAAGATACTCCAAATGCCTAAAAAATATCAGTTTAGATCTGTAGCTTCAAAGAGCTATTCGGTTTTCAGTTGATTGCTCGATCAATTTGTGGGTTTCAGAGTGATTGAAATCTCAAACTGCCACCGAGTGCTGTTGATTCCCTTCATTGCTGAGCTTCGAACCCGCTGATTTTCTATAGCCCGTATTTGGCTAATACGGTCGTTTTCTTTGAATCTAGGTGCATATCCTAAACTCCATACTTAAATTCTGGAATCTGAGTAAAATGACTGCTTATTAGCTCCATTTGTTTCAATTTTTAAAATCATTGTTGCTATTTATAATTGCTAGTCCCTGTTTGATATAACAAATGTATTACTTATTACTTTGTGATTATGATCCCCATGATATGATACTTTGTTCCTTTACTTAAAATCATTTTGGCATTCAAATTACTGAATTAAACCTGTACCCTGTCAATTTGGAATCAAATAAATATATATATTATGTTGATGCATTAGTTATGTACATGATTATTTTAATGACTGCATAAAGAGTGACTGGACTTTGAAAGGCGGTTGTAAAGTTACAGTTTAAGCAAAGTCTGAAATCTCGTGGTCATTACTGTAAAAGATTTGGTGTGAGGTTTATGGTTTGACTTTCTTTCACCTTTTGTTGAACTCAAAGTATATTAGTTGTTGTTGGATAAAGATATTGACATAACAGTTTGCATATGTTTAAATCACATGATTTGGGGTGTGTAACATTTGTGACTATGTGTGAAAACTGCTTGTGTTTGGTAAAAATCGTGGATTTGTCCCTGTAAATCCCATTTCCCCTATTGCATAATAAGTTTCTTCCTGAAAGTGCAGTCGATGAATTGATTCACTGCGTGAAATGGAATCCTTACACTATATTAGCATTTGATTCCCTGAAATAGTATTAAGGAAAAGGCACAGACAAAACTAGATAAGGTAATTTTGAATTGTTTAAAGACAAATGGTACGTGAGAGAGAGACAACATCCGAACTTGAAATTATGACTTGCCCTTCCTCATAGGTTGTTCTTTTTTCAGAGGAAAGAGGGGGTCATGTAACAAACATGGAGTGTAAAATTACTAATACCATTAATGAATTTGTTAATGAATCGTGACTATGGTTATGATTCCCGTGACATAGTCACGATACGTAAATCTCATTCGGGTGTGCATTTCATGTGACCCAACAATAACTTCTTATAAAAATAAACATGTCGTAAATCGCGGGTGCATTTCATGTGGCGCGGTTTGCAACGTGTAACAAAACGACATCGTGACTTGTTCCAGAAATAATTCCAGAAAACATTAAAAGCGGTTAAAAAGGTTAAAAATGTACAATAGGTTTAAAACATGTAAATAATTAGATAATTAGGCCAAATATTGATAGTTAAGCGACCGTGCTAGAACCACGGAATTCGGGAGTGCCTAACACCTTCTCCCGGGTTAACAGAATTCCTTACCCAGATTTCTGGTTCGTAGACTTTATAACAGAGTCAACATTCCTCGGTTTGGGATTTTTAATAAAATCAGTGTCCCGGAACATCGTCAACAATCCGGGTGGCGACTATGAAATAATAATAATTCCCAAAACCGAAAAATGTTACTTAAAGTGGAAAAACTCCCTTATTACCCCTTCATTTATTCGGGGGTAGTGGAAAAAAGAGGTGTGACAGCTCTGGCGACTCTGTTGGGGAAAAGAGAACCCAGAACTTATGGTTCAGGGTTCAAGAATTCGAGCTTATGTAGCTATTATATTTGGCTTCCATTATCTGCTTTTACATGTTTAAACCTAATGTGCTAATTGCCGCTTCTTACCGCTTTGATATTGTCTGAACTGCATATAAACTGTGCCGCAACCCTTTTTCTCTCCGAGTCTTCTAAATCATCTGGGAAGTGTGCACTTCGTGTGACTTCTTTTCTGTTAGAGTCATCCAAATTTTAGAACGAGGTACGGACAAGTTGCAAAGCCGGTGAAGCTTCTGTATTCCCGGTACGCTGCCCCGACCTCGGCTCGAGCTGTCCGCTCGGGTAAGCCTGGTCTAGAACAAAACCCCAGGATTCAAACTTAGAATGACATAACCTCATTCCGGATCCCTAGTAAGTGCGTTGTTTGCATCACGTGCATTTGACTTAGGGGACTCAACACAGGGGTTGGGTCCGTCTAAGACAGATGAACCCAAAATAAAAGACCATCCTGATGCATCTTATGTGCTACTTGGCATCTGTTTGTTTCGGCATGCATGTTGACCAGCTTCTAGAATAGGAAGGAAAATCAAAAGAAAAAAGAAATCAAAAAAACAAAGAGTGAGAGGTAGGTATTAAAAATCTGAAACTCCATCTATAAGAAGAAAGAAAATAATTGAATGTCCTCAAAAGTCACGTTTCCCCAGTTCCGTCAAAACTGACAGAACTACCCGGGTCTGATTCTCATCGAATGTGAGATACGTAGGCATACCTTATCGGTTCCGCCCCCCAATAAAAGAAAACCCAATAAAAAAAATATTCTCCTTTTATTCCTTCTTTAGGAGTATTTTCTTAGGAAATTGCAAATAAATAAAAGATAAAAAATAAAAGTATTAGAACCCAAAAAATATTTCTTCATTCAAAAAGGACAAATCAAAATACAAAAATATTTTTCTACCTTTTTATTTTTCACAAATTTTCAAAATCTCAAAAAAAAAAAATATTTCATTGAGTTTGAAATTGAATTGTAGAACATAGCTTTAGATTTTCTCTAAGTACAAGTTTGATTCCTTGAGTTTAAAACTGAGCTCCATCTCTGATTTTTGAAAATTTTGGAGAGAATTCAGTTTCTACTGAACATTGGCTCGATCTTTCTGAGTCGAGTCCGTGAATTCGACTCGAGCTCCTTATTGCTTGATTTTCTGAATATTGATCTGAAATGTGGTTGAAGTTGCTGAAGCTCCAATCCCTTACTGCATCTGTTTAGCTAAATTGTGTTGTAGTTCTAAAAGTTTTTGAAGAAAACTACTTGCACTTTGGTTCAGTTTCTACTAGAATTCCACCAGGTTGTTTGTAGTTGTTTTAGGTAGCATTTAATAGTATTCTTACTGCCTACTTCCTATTCGATGAAAGGTTTTTGAGAAGCTGATCAAGTTTTAAGCCCGATTCCTAACTTAAGAACTGAATACTTGTGTGAACTTTTTTTCGGTGTGATTTCTGGTATGGTTTCTGCTGAGTTCATTAAGTAGTTTGGTCAAATTTTGGTTGGATGCTTAAGTTTCTGAACTGAAAATTCATCTTAGTCTACTGTCGAATGAGAGGCGTGAATTATTGAACCTGGTCTTGTTTCTAGTTTGGGATTTAAGTTGATTTTTTTTTATGAACTGAAAACTGAAAATTTCTGCACTGCTTTGGGCATCAATTCAGCAGTATTTGAACAGCTTTTTCTTCCGTTTCTTGTGAGCACGACCTACTTAAACAATTTGCTTGGTTGACTATTTTGCTTTAGCCAAAGTTCAGTTGTGTTGTGATCAATTTGAGCAGTAGTTTGTTAGTATTTTCTTCACATCTTGAGCTCCCAATTGTGCGCAAATTGAGGTTGCTAAACGGCTGGTGTATGGAGTTACTAGTGAGGTACTTGTAGCTACATAATCCATCAATCTGATAGTTGATATTCTTGGTGCTTATTTTCTTGTGAGGAAGCAAACTTTGTTAAATCTATTGCTTTCCACTCAGTTAATGCGTGCACGATTATGTCTTATTCTGTGATATGGATTTGTTGTTCCTCGCTGTGCACTTCGATTCGATGTTGTGAAAATTTGCAACTTGGATGTTCTAGCTTTTCTTCTCTTAGCATATTTATGAGGTAATATGTTTAACTTTTTGCAAAAGTGAGTGCTTAGTTGAATTTTCAATTAGGTTTGTTCTAACCACATTGTTTTGAAATTTGTTATGTTGCTAAAGCATCATGAATGACAAGATCGAGCTCTACCTCTGCTTCTTTCCATGACAAGTTTTTGGTGCCGTAGCTGATAGATTTCAATAATTTGCTTATTTTGTTTGGAGGGTTGTAAAAGGATGCTAATGTTTCTTTCAAGAAGTTAAATCCCAAAGACAGTACCCTGGAAAAAGCTTTGAAGCATTCTGTGTTAGATAATATATAAATTCCGAAATAAGTTGTACGGAAATTAATAAAGAGGTGCACAAAACAATTGTACTGTTAGTTGCTTGGTCAGTCGATATTGTCCTTGTCAAGTTGTATTGACCAACCTTTTTGAAAGTTCTGGCTTATATAAGCGGTCTGAAATGATTCTGTTGATAATCTCTTAATTAGTACTTCATAATGAGTAGTTTAAATAGGAAAAGTACCTAGTCGTGGTGTATCTTGTGACATTCTTATCCTAGCAACTGTTTGTGGGTTCTATTTAATAGATTCAACTTGTTGTTAAAATGTATTGATTCGTCTTGGCAGCAAAGTTAACAAAAGAAGTCATTTATTTGGTAGTGAATAGTGACTTGGTGCTAAATAATCAAGATTCAATAGATGCATAATGTTATCATGGCTCAATATTGAGTACAGGGATCTACTGTGGGAATGGTTAAAATCATGGGCACCTCCAGCATCAACATCAACATCAACGATGATTCATTTGTCCGTGTCCAATTGAATGGAGAAGGAGATTGAGATGTTTCCATCATAAGTTACAAATCTTTCCCCCTGAAGAAGTAGGTGAGGAAATGCAATACATCTCATTTTACATGCCATTACGCTTATACTTTGGTATAGTTGGGATCTGTGTTGCCTTCAAAAATCACAATGAAAGCAACATCCCCAACACGTACAATTTACATTTTTTGTTCGGGATCGGTGTTATTATTCTTTATGCAATTAAGTGGATTTATGGCTTTGTGGTGTTCTTCTA
>MDKH01120258.1:0-52074 GCA_005239495.1 Nicotiana undulata | reverse complement strand
AAGGAATAAATTCCAATTGAAAAATATCGAATTTAACCCAAAAATCCGAAACCGGTCAAAACCTGACCCCCGGGCCAGCGTCCCGAAACTCAGAAAGTTTTACATAAAAGTGTTTTCATCTTCCCACGAGTCCGTACATATAAAGAACGCCAAAATCGGAGTCCGTTTGACCCCTCAAATCGACCCCTAAAGGTCTCATAATCTCAAGCCCTAAACTCCCTTTTTCCGCTGTTTGTTCATGAATTAAACACTGATATTTTGATCCTTAATCACATATAATCGAGTTTTAGGGTCCAAAATTCTTACCTCAATGAAGAACAATGATTTTCTCTCTTAAAAATCCCCTCAAAAGCTTCTTCTCGTTAAACAATTGGAAGAAAACTCGGACTGCTCGTTATACATATACTGTTCACGCGTTTTACTACTCCCAATGGATTCCTTGTGAAATTATAATCAATTTAGGCTTTTGAATCATTCAATTTGACCTTATAATGAAGGAGATATGTAGGTTTTAAGATTTGCAAATAGTGCAGGTTTTTAATACGCCGTCAGGGGCAATTTCGTCATTAACCATAAAGATCTGGGCAACCTTGGTAAAATAGCCATAAAATCCTCATACGATGTCCAAATTCGACGATTCTTTTTTCTACGAGTCCGTAATTACGATACGGATCTAATTCTTCTTTCAAAACAGTAATCGGATCTCATTTGTTCAATATGATATCATTTATGCTTGACGAAACGACGCAGAAGCATAAGAAAAACAAGTACAACGCAGCCCAAACCTATACAAAACTCACCCGAGCTCCTTGGGACCCCAACCAACTATACCAACACATCACATATGATCATTCAAACTTAGTTTAACTCTCAAAACACCAAAACTAACATCAAAACACCAAATTTACATCGGATTCAAGCCTAAGAACTTTGAAAATTTTAAAATCCACCAAAGATGCCGAAACTATCCAAAACAACTCCGATTGACCTGAAATTTTGCAGACACATCCAAAATGATATTACGAACCTGTTTCAACTGTCAGAATTCCATTCCGACCTCGATAGCCTATTTTCCACTGCCGACCGGAAATCACCAAAAACTAACTTTCGCCAATTCAAGCCTAATTCTACACCGGACATCAAAGAATTATTCTGAACACACTCCTAAGTCCCAAATCACCTAACAAAGCTATCCGAGCCGTAAAATCCGCATTTCAAGGTCGTTTACCAATAAGTCAACTCTCAGTTGACTTTCCCATTTTAAGGCTATTTTTAAAGACTAAGTGACTGAATTCTCATTTAACCATTCCGATTTCAAGCTTATCAACTCTAACACATCAATAATAGAATAATCGGTCTATGATAAGTCAATAACAGCAATTATAATGCAGGTTTTACGTAACGACAGACCGGGTCGTTACATTATCTCATCCTTACCAAGCATATGTATAACGGTACCAACCAGGCTAAAGAAACGCCAACTTTAGTAACTATGAAGTAGAAATTACACAAATAATAGCAATAAATATGAAAAATAGTAATAGACGAGATAGGAGGCACAAAAGTAGTGACAACAAGTAAGGTAGAAGAGCATAGATTTTAACAACTAATGAGGTAGAAGGTTTAGGTGAAATCACAACAAATGAAGAAAAAAACATAGATGCACATATAATAAACAAGAAGGTAGACATGAATGTAACGATAAGTAACAAATAGAAGGCACGGATAGAACAATAGCAAATAAAAAACAAAAAGGAGGCAAATATGTGACAACCACATGTATCATAGAGAACATAGGTGCGACAGTAACAACTCAAGATGAAGGCATAAACCTACACAAAAGAAAAATATATTAAAATATTATGCATGTCTCTCGTCCTTGCCTGCACGGAAACACCCTTCGTGGCATGAACACATGATAATATAAAAATGATTGCACGACATCACCCTTCATACTTTTACTCTCATCCTCACATGAATAAGTAAATGAAATGGCATGACATTATCCTTCGTGCATAGTAATACATATAAAATGGCATGGCATCACCCTTCGTGCTTTACACTCTTCCTCACATGATAATATAAATGAAATGGAACGACATCATCCTTCGTGCTTTACACTCTTCCTCACCTAGAACATGTATATATCAATGACAAACAAGATAAGAAGCATGGATAACATCAAGAAGAGCGGGTAAGCAAATACATCACGTGAATAACAATCACAACTAATAATTCAATAAACCTCAAGAATCTTATTGTTCAAGTATTTTGACAGAAGCTCAGATGTGCTTTCCGTCATAAGTATGGAACCCATGTACCTTAGAATTACGGTCATAGGCATGTATTCGTGGTTAGATATAGTGGTGACCGAATTTAGCACATTAACAGTTGCACAAAAAGTCCATTAATTTTAATAAAGTTATAACAAGCTAAATCGTGGTTTCTAGCATTGGCATTCATATGATTATTACTATAGAAGTCAAGTAAAACACGAATTAAGAAAACCAGATTTTCCAAGAATCGTACATTCTTACCCCAACATGATTAACCCTGGCACATGCATATACGCTCGTCATCTCATATATGCATCGTTCCCTCTTGTGGCAAACAATATTATTTTATGAGGAAACATTCCCCCAACAAAGCTAGGCAAGACACTTATCTTAAATAAGTCAAATCGAATATTGATCAAACCAAACAATACTCTAGAAATGCCATCCCGCGCGAATCAATCTCTGAACGGCCCGAAACTAGCCAAAAGCAACTCAAAAAAATTAAATAATACCTTAGGAAACAAACCCAAGCGATAAAGTTCGAATCTTTAATAAAATACTCAAAGTCAACCAAAAAGTCAACCCGACCTCGCACCTCGGAACTCGACAAAGCTCACAAATTTTGATTATACATTCAATTACGAGTCCAGCAATACTAATTTCACTCAAATCCTACTTCGGATCGATGTTCAAATCTCAAATATTAACTTCAGAAAAGTTTAGACAAAACCCTCAAATTCCTCTTTTAAATTCATCAATCCATTTCCAAAATCGAAGATGAAATCATGTAATATAATCAAATACGAGTACAAAATACTTACCCCAATTCATATGGTGAAAATTCTCTCAAAAATTGTCCAAATCTGAGCTCCCCAACTCAAGATGTGATAAAATAACTCAAAGGTCCGAAATAGAGTAATTATAAATCTACTCCAGGAATACCCTTGGCGACCGCGGGACCAGCTTCGCGATCGCAAAGCACAAAATTGCTCAGCCTCGAAGAATCGCTACGCAAATGCGGCCCCAAACTCGATCGCGAACGACTTCTTGCACATACTAACACGAACATGGAAGCTCTAGCACGAACGTGAAAAAGAAACCATGAAGACCTACCCTGCCTAGCTATACACTATGCGAACGCGATGCTCAAGCCCCCACAACCTGCACGAATGTGATTGTGCAGTCGCGAACTTGAAGAAAAGAACACCATCCAGATTTAGCCTACGCGATCGCGACTACATCTTCGCTATCCCAAAGAACAACTGAAGTAGAAACCAACATTACCACACATGGCCTAAAATGGTCCAAAACACGTCCGAAACTCACCCACGCCCCTCGGGGCCCCGTCCGAACATATCAACAAGTCCCAAAATAATACAGACCTACTCGAGCCCTCAAATAACACATAACAACGTCAATACCACAAATCGCACCTCAAATCAAAACTTGATGAACTTTTGAACTTTCAACTTCCAAAACTCGTGTCGAATCATATAAAATCGACTCAGAATGACCTCAATTTGCACACAAAGTTCAAATGAGATAACAAACCTATTCCAACTCCCGGAATCAAAAATCCAAAGCCGATATCATCAAAGTCAACTCCCGGTCTAACTCATGAACCTTCCAAACATTCAAATTGTCAACTTTCGCTAGTAATGGCCAAAACCTTCTAGAAGCCTCCAAATGCAAATTCGAGCATACGCCAAGCCCAAATCACCATCCGGGCCTAACAGAACTTTAAAAATCCAATCCGAAATCAAACACATAAAAGTCAAACTTGGTCGACTCTTCCAACTCGAAGCTTCCTAATTGTGAATCATTCTTCTGACTAAAAAAACTCGAAAACCAAAACCCACCATACACAAAAGTCATAATACATCATATGAAGTAACTCAAAGTCTCAAACTACCGAACGGAATGCTAAAGCTCAAAACAACCAGTTGAATCGTTAGAAATCTGCTGGAAAGCTTTTGGTAGAAATTACCAGAAGGTTCGAAATTCAATTATTCAATTTATGAAAAGAGAAAAACTATGCTGGTTAAGAATAAATTGTTCTCAATTGTTAGTACCGTTTTATTTGGTTGTATTTCTAGTGTTCTGAATTCTGATAATAGAATAGAAGAAGTTTGCAACATTATCCAACTGTACTAACTAAAAATCTTTACTAAATTAATGTGTGCGTGATCCTAAATCAAAAATTGATTATAAGGTCCACCGGCATGCTATTTGTTTGGGCAAACTTAACACCACCCAGGCATGCCTGTTTGTAGGGCTACTTATCGGGCGGATTGGGCGGTTATTTACTCTTAACGGTTTGGCTTATCGGTTATCGGATTTTAAATGTATTAATCCGCTAGCCACCCGATAAGATATCTGGCGAATTGGTATCGGTTTACCTCTTATCGGACAATTATCGAGCAATTTATCGGCCTAATTCAACCTATGGTTATCGTATTGCTTGAGGCAAAGACAAATTATAACTTATAAGTTCTTTCTTTGATAACAGAATATGAAAAGAAAGGACTTATAATTATCAAAGTGAGATCTCTGACTTACTGACGTTAATGCTAGAGAGAAATCATTAAGACAAACCAATTACAAACTTCATAAATTAAATTGACTCGTGCTGATTTAGAAGCACAACACTCCCTGCAAGTATTGTCACGACCCACATCCTAATTTAGGCCGTGATGGCGCCCAACAGCGGGGTTAGGACATCCAACATGAATGACACTATGAGTTACCTTCCCCAGTTGCCTAACATTCCAACATTTACCAATTTTTAATCAGATATGAATATGATAATATCTTGCGATGTGAAGTAAAACCATAAATACGTGAACCAAACGATAAGCATGTATATATAATATATACAACCCAAAACCCAAAATATACGCTACGCGTGTGCCAGGAACTAGTGTCACGAGTATCACGGGCAACTATCGGAATATACAAGATACATATATCTACAAATCCACAGTATGGATAAAATAGACGGGGAAAATAACAAAAGGAACTTCAGGGTGCTTCTAGGAGGTCGCCAGGAAGAGCAGCTCACCGTGAAGTCTAATCACACAAATCAGTATCTAGCACCGGCCTGATAATCAGATGTACCAGCCTCCGGACTTGTACAATCAAGTACAGAAGAAGAAGAAGAAGTGCATCATGAGTATATAAATAAATATGTACCCAGTGAGTATCCCGTCTAAACTCGAAGGAGTAGTGATGAGAGGTCGACTAGATACTCACTAAGGTCCAGCAATATAATATAAAAAGAGATATGGCTAAAGTAGTAGGCATGTGAAGCAGAAATCAACAAGTACATAAGCGAATAATGTTATCCAAGTAACAACTGAAAATGAACTGCAAGTGCCAAATCCTCCGTTTACACAATACCTGTCAATCCCACTATAAGTGACTCATACTCAAGTGATAATACAATACCAGAACAAGACAACTGGCCGGAGTCATAAGGGTGGTCATAAGGACCGAGGTCATAAGCTAACCCACGATCGCGCATCATACCTGCGACTCGTGTGCCGACTCGATAATGATAAGCTGACCCACGATCGCGCATCCAGTCTGTGACTCATGTGCTGACTCGATAATGATAAGCTGACCCACGATCGCGGATCATGCCTGCGACTCGTGTGCTGACTCGATAACAAGTGTATATATGAATATATAGGTACATATGTGTACCGACTCAACAGTGAACTCAAAAGGACTGTGCTAATACCACTGTAGCTAACTGGGATTGAAATCATAATATTTCACCTTTTCATGTCATCTTAACAACAATCACAACTTACAATACATACAAGGTACAAATAAGGCACATAGAGGCATGCTCGTGAGTCCTAAAGCTACCCGACATAGCAATATAGTCGCCGCGTATGGACTCTCGTCACTTGGTACGTACGCGCCCCCCACAACATGTATACATAACAAATAAGGAACCTATGGGGACATTTCCCCCTTACAAGGTTGGAAAAGAGACTCACCTCGCGACGAAATCACCCCTCGGATCAAGGATGCACCCGAATCTCCGAAATCTACCCTCGACGGCTCGCACCTAGACAAATATAGCGTAATTGAATCAATTTAAGTTCAAAGATGAAGAATTAACCAATAAATCCAAATTAGGCATTCTTGAAGGATTTTGGAATTTCGACCCCGGGCCCACACGTTCGTATTTCGAGAATTCTTGAAGGAATCACTTACCCGAAGCCTAAGGATCATAATTAAGTGATTTATACATGAATTCATGGCTTAGAATGGATAATTCACTAATTCTCCCATAAGCCCTAATTTACTACCAAATTTCAAGAATTGATGATTTAGAGGAGAGAATTGGCTAGGAATTGATGTTAAAACTTAGTAAAACCATGGAATTTACTTACCTCAATAACAATGGTGGAAGGTTCCTTGAAGATCTCTATAAATACTTGAGGAGGAAGATGAAAATGGAGGAAATAGGCTAAGTCCCGTATTTAATAAAACTGCCCAGTTATTCCTTCACTGCGATCGCGACAAGGGCCCTGCGATCGCGACAAGGGCCCTGCGATCGCGGCAGAGGTCCTGCGATCGCGAAGATAAACTGTGCCCGGCCCTGACTTGACACTATTCGATCGCGAGGATGGGGCTGCGATCGCGAAGACTGGGATGCGATCGCGAAGGCCAAGGGCCCAACCTTCCGCGATCGCGGAGAGGAATCTGTGATCGCGAAGAATAAATCCGCAGCCCATCCAAATTACTTCTCCGCAATCGCGACCCACCTTCTGCGATCTCGAAGAAGGAAACCAGACAGCAAAAATCTGGTTTTTCCAACTTAGCTCCCAGGGGTCCAAAACTCACCCTAGCCCCTCGGGACCCCGTCCAAAAGCACCGGCAAGTCTCTATTCATGATACGTACTCGCTCGAACTTCCGAAACGTGAAAAACAACAACGAAACTCAGAATTCAACCCCAAAACTAAATTGAATCAAACTTAAGAACTTAAGATTCTAGAATTCACTTCAATGTACCGAACATGCCTATACTACTCGGAATGACCTCAAATTTTGCAGACAAGTCATAAATGACCATACAGAACTATTCTCGGTCCCGAAATTCCATTCGGACCTCGATAGCATAAAATCACGTCCCAGACTAAATTTCAAACATAAGGAAATCCAGATTTCCATTTTGGCTGCCGAAATGCTCCCGGGTCATCGAAAACCCGAGCCGAACATACGCCCAAGTCCGAAATCATCATACAGAGCTACTGGAGCTGTCAAACTCAATTCCGAGGTCGTTTGCTCAAAAATGTTGACCGAAGTCAAACTTGGCCAAATAGGCCAACCTTAAAGAACCAGGTGTTCCTAAATCACTCAAACCATTCCCAAATCCCGAACCACCCGTCCCTGCAAGTCATAAAGCACGAATAGCCGCTATGGAAGGTTTCATTTAAGGGAACGAGATCCTAATACGCAAAATGATCAGTCGGGTCGTTACATTCTCCCCCTCTTAAACAAACATTCGTCCTCGAACGGGTCTAGAATCGTACCTAGAGTGCTGAATAGCTGTGGATATATGCTCTGCATGTCCTCCTCGGACTCCCAAGTCGCCTCCTCAACTGGTTGGACCCTCCACCGAACCTTTACCACAGAAACTGTCTTAGACCTCAACTGGCGATCTTGTCTATCAATAATAGCTACTGGCTCCTCCTCGTAGCCCAACTTCTCATCTAACTGAATCGTGTTGTAATCAACTACGTGATAGAAGTCAGCATGATACCTCCGAAGCATGGATACGTGGAAAATCGGATGAACTCCTGATAAGGCTGGAGGTAAAGCAAGCTCATAAGCAACCTCTCTTACTCGCCTCAACACCTCAAATGGACCTATAAACCTGGGGCTCAGCTTGCCCTTCCTCCCGAGTCTCATGATACCCTTCATCGGTAAAACCTTCAGCATAACCTTATCCCCGGAATCTCTCACCAGATCTGTGCCATATAACTTGGCCTCTCCAGGCTCAAACCACCCGATAGGAGAACGACATTGCCTACCATATAAAGCCTCGAATGGAGCCATCTCGATGCTGGACTGATAACTGTTATTGTATGGAAACTCCGCCAAAGGCAAGAATTGGTCCCACTGACCGCCAAAATCAATCACACAAGCCCTGAGCATATCCTCCAAAATCTGAACTGTACGCTCTGACTGGCCATCAGTCTGAGGTTGAAATGCTGAACTGAGCTCTATCTGAGTGCCCATCTCACTGTGCAAAGCTCTCCAGAAGTGCAAAGTGAATTGAGGACCTCGATCTGATATAATAGACACCGGCACACCGTGCAACCAAACTATCTCTCGAATGTAAATCTGAGCCAGCCTCTCTGTAGTATAATAGTAGCCATAGGAATAAAATGCACCGATTTGGTCAATCTATCCACAATGACCCAAACCGCGTCAACCTTCCGCAAAGTCTGAGGCAACCCAACCACGAAGTCCATGGTGATGCGCTCCCATTTCCACTCAGGAATGGGCATCTGCTAAAACAAGCCACCTGGCCTCTGGTGCTCGTACTTGACCTGCTGACAATTGAGACACCTAGACACATACTGCACTATATCCTTCTTCATCCGCCTCCACCAGTAATGCTGCTTCAAATCACAATACATCTTCATCGCTCCTGGATGAACAGAATACCGAGAATTGTGCGCCTCTGCTAGAATCCTCTCCCTCAGGCCATCAATATCAGGAACACACAATCGTTCTTGGAGTCTCAGAACACCATCCTCGCCCAAGGTAACCTCCTTGGCCCTACCCCGGACCACAGTATCCCAAAGCTATGCAAGATATAGATGATCAAACTGTCGAGCCTTAATCTCCCCCAACAATGAAGACTGGGCAACTACATGAGCCAAAACTCGACGAGGCTCCGAAAGGTCCAATCGCACAAGGCGATTGGCCAAGGACTGAATGTCCAAGGCTAAAGGTCTCTCCTCAGCTGCAATGTAGGCCAAGCTACCCATACTCGCTGCCCTCCTGCTCAAAGCATTTGCTACTACATTCGCCTTTCCCGGGTGATATAGAATAGTGAGATCATAGTCTTTTAACAACTCAAGCCATCTCCACTGCCTCAAATTAAGGTCCTTCTGCTCAAACAAATGCTGCAAACTGCGGTGGTCAGTATAGACCTCACATGACGCATCATACAAATAGTGCCGCCAAATCTTCAAAGCATGAACAATCGACGCCAACTCTAAGTCGTGCACAGGATAATTCTTTTCATGAACCTTCAGCTAGCGCGAAGCATAAGCAATAACCCTACCATCCTGCATCAACACACATCCCAACCCGACGCGTGAAGCGTCGCAATATACAATATACATCCCAAACTCAGAAGGCAATGATAGAACTGGTGCTGAGGTCAATGCTGACTTGAGCTTCTGAAAGCTCGCCTCACACTCGTCGGACCATCAAAACGGGGCATTCTTCTGAGTCAATCTAGTCAATGGAGCTTCAATAGAAGAGAATCCCTCCAAAAATCGTCGATAATAGCCTGCTAGACCCAGAAAGCTCTTGATCTCTGAAGCTGAAGTAGGACGCGTCCAACTCTGAACTGCCTCAATCTTCTGCAGATCAACCTTGATACCCTCTCCGGATACCATATGCCTTAGAAATGCTACCGACTCCAACCAAAACTCGCACTTGGAGAACTTAGCATATAGCTTCTACTCTCGCAAGGCCTGAAGCACAACTCTCAAATGCTGCTCGTGCTCACCAAGGCTCCGTGAGTAGATCAATATATCATCAATGAAAACAATAACGAAGGTGTCGATAAACGGCCTGAACACCCTATTAATCAAGTCCATAAATGCTGCTGGGGCATTAGTCAAGCCGAAGGACATCACTAGAAACTCATAATGGCCATATCTGGTGCGAAATGGAGTCTTTGGAACATCAGAAGCCCGAATCTTCAACTGGTGATACCCCGATCTCAGATCAATCTTAGAAAACACCCGAGCACCCTGCAACTAGTCAAACAAATCATCAATGCGCAGTAGAGGATACTTGTTCTTGATGGTCACCTTATTCAACTGACGATAGTCAATGCACATCCGCATCGACCCATCCTTCTTCTTCACAAATAAGACCGGAGTACCCCACAGTGACACACTCGGCCTGATGAACCCCTTGTCCAACAAGTCCTCAAGCTGCTCCTTCAACTCCTTTAGATCCTTAGGAGCCATATGATAAGGGGGAATGGAAATAGGCTGGGTATCTGGAGCCAAATCAATACAGAAGTCTATAACTCGATCTGGAGGCATGCCTGGAAGATCTGAAGGGAACAAATCTGGAAAATCTCGAACAACAGGAACTGAATCAATGGTAGGAGACTCGGCGGTGGTGTCCCACACAAAAGCAAGGTAATCTAAGAAACCCTTCTCGACCATGTGCCGAGCCTTCATATAGGAAATGACCCGACTGAATGCACTAACTGAAGAACCCCTCCACTCTAACCTCGGTGACTCAGGCATGGCTAATGTAACTGTCTTGGCATGGCAATCCAACACAGCATGATAAGGAGATAGCCAATCCATGCCCAAAATAACCTCGAAATCAACCATATCGAGCAATAACAGGTTGGCTCTGGTCTCAAGCCCACAAAAGGTAATCACACAAGATCGGTAGACCTGGTCTACTACCACAGAATCGCCCACAGGAGTGGACATATACAAAGGAGAACCCAAGGACTCACGAGGAACATCCAGAAAATGAGCAAATAATGCGGAAACATATGAGTATGTAGACCCTGGATCAAATAACACTGAAGCCACCCTACCACAGACTGAAATAACACATGTAATCACGGCGTCTGAGGCCACTGCGTCTGATCTGGCCGGAATAACATAGAATCTGGCTGTAGCACCTGAAGACTGAGCTCCCCCAAAATGAGCTGGAGCTGACTGACCCCCTCCTGACTGGCCTCCCCCTCTAGGACGGCCCTGCCAACCTGACCCCCACCCCTAGGTGGTCGAACTGCTGGTGCTGAAATCATAGGCTGGTGACTCTGCTGCACGGCCTTGCCCCAATAGTGGGGGCAATCCCTCCTCACGTGTCCTAAGTCCCCACACTCGTAGCATCCCAAATGTGATATATCCTGCTGTCCTGTGGAGTACGAGTCCTGAATGGCCGAAGTGCGATGAGAATCATCTGACACAACACTGAAATGGGAACTGGAGGATCTCTGACGGCTGGAGTAACCACTGGATGAACTGTGGATGGCTGGAGGACGGTAGGAGTGCTCTGGCATGGAGCTGAACTGAGGCCTCGCTGGAACACCCTTGGGAGGTAGTGAAGGTGCTGTATATGAAGGCCTACTGAACTGACCGCCTCCGAACTGACCCCTGCCCCTAGATAGAGCGCCCCTGAAGTCACCTGAGAATCTGGCCCTCTTGTCCTGCTGACCCTGTAGACCCTACTCCCTGCTCCTCAGTCGGTAACCCTCAATCTGTCGAGCTATCTCGACTACAAGCTGGTACGGGGTACCCATCTCTACCTCTCTGGCCATAGAGGTCCTGATACCTGGATGTAAGCCTGCCACGAACCGCCGCACTCTCTCGGCATCAATGGGAAATATCATGAGAGCATGGCGAGATAATTCTGAAAACCTCGCCTCATAATCCGTCACGGACATCTGCCCCTGCACTAACCGCTCAAACTGACCCCGAAGCTCCTCTCTCTCAGACGGCGGAATGTATCTATCTAGAAATAGCTGAGTAAATTGACTCCACGTGACAGGAGAAGAATCCGCTGGCCTGCTAAGAACATATGACTACCACCAATGGCGAGCTCGACCCTCAAGTTGAAATGTAGTGAAGTCTACCCCATGCGACTCCAATATCATCATGTTGCGCAGTCTGTCCCTGCACCTGTCAATGAAATCCTGGGCATCCTCGCCCCGCTCACCCCCGAAGACTGGAGGGCGAAGCCGGGTCCATCTATCTAGCATCTTCTGCTGGTCGCCCTCTGCAACTGGCCTGGGATCTAGCTGTGCTACTATAGGCTGAACTCCACCCACGGGCGGTGTACCCGGAGTGTGATGTGATGCTGCCTGTCCGGTGGCCTGAGCGGTAGGGGTCTGAACTCCCCCTCCCGCCTGGGAGTGGCAGGATCTGCTGGAAGTACGCCTGTCTGGGACATTGTGTCCATGAATCTCAACATGCGGCCCATGACCTCCTGGAAGCCTGGCGCCATCATAAAGTCCGCTGGAGCAGGAGCAACGGGAGGCAACTCATCCCGCTCCTCGGTAATAGGATCCTCAAGTGGTGAAACTGGTACAACTCCGGGACGCCCTTGTCCCCTGCCTCGAGCAGGTGCCCTACCCCTGCCCCTACCACGGCCTCGAGCGGCGGGGGTAGCAGCCTCTCCCGGATCAGGAACATGAGAAGCACGCGTCCTCACCATATATGAGAGAGTAAAAGATCAAATTTGAGTACATCATCGTTTGCACGATAGGATATGAACAAAGTGGAGTTTCTTAACACCCTATAGCCTCCTGAAGATAAGTACAGACGTCTTCGTACCGATCCGCAAGACTCTACTGGGTCTGCCCGTGACTCGTGAGACTACGTGAACCTAAAGCTCTGATACCACGTTGTCACGACCCAAATCCTAATTTAGGTCGCGATGGCGCCCAACAGCGGGGTTAGGCCAGCCAACATGAATGACACTATGAATTATCTTCCCCAGTTGCCTAACATTCCAACATTTACCAATTTTTAATCAGATATGAATATGATAATAGCCTGCGATGTGAAGTAAAACCATAAATACGTGAACCAAATGATAAACATGTCTATATAATATATACAGCCCAAAACCCAAAATAAACGCTACGCATGTGCCAGGAACTAGTGTCACGAGTGTCACGGGCAACTATCGGAATATACAAGATACATATATATACAAATCCACAGTCTGGATGAAATAGACGGGGAAAATAACAAAAGGAACTTCAGGGTGCTGCTAGGAGGTCGCCATGAAGAGCAACTCACCGTGAAGTCTAATCACACAAATCAGTATCTAGCACCGACCTGATAATCAGATGTACCAGCCTCCGGACTTGTACAATCAAGTACAGAAGAAGAAGAAGTGCAGCATGAGTACATAAATAAATATGTACCCAGTGAGTATCCCGTCTAAACTCGAAGGAGTAGTGACGAGAGGTCGACTAGATACTCACTAAGGTCCAGCAATATAATATAAAAAGAGATATGGCTAAAGTAGTAGGCATGTGAAGCAGAATCAACAAGTACATAAGTAAATAATGTAATCCAAGTAACAACTGAAAATGAACTGCAAGTGCCAAATCCTCCGTTTACACAATACCTGTCAATCCCACTATAAGTGACTCAGACTCAAGTAATAATACAATACCAGAACAAGACAACCGGCCGGAGTCATAAGGGTGGCCATAAGGACTGAGGTCATAAGCTAACCCACGATCGCGAATCATACCTGTGACTCACGTGTTGACTCAATAGTAATAAGCTGACCCACGATCGCGCATCATACCTGCGACTCGTGTGCTAACTCGATATTGATAAGCTGGCCCACGATCGCGCATCCAGTCTACGACTCGTGTGCTGACTCGATAATGATAAGCTAACCCACGATCGCGCATCATGCCTGCGACTCGTGTGCTGACTCGATAATAATAATATATAAGCTAACCCACGATCACGCCTCCAGTCTGTGACTCATGTGCTGACTCGATAACAAGTGCATATACATATATAGGTACATATGTGTACCGACTAAACAGTGAACTCAACAGGACTGTGCCAATACCATTGTAGCCAACTAGGATTGAAATCATAATATTTCACCTTTCCATGTCATCTCAACAACAATCACAACTTACAATACGTACAAGGTACAAATAAGGCACATAAAGGCATGCTCGTGAGTCCTAAAGCTACCCGACATAGAAATATAGTCGCCGCGTACGGACTCTTGTCACTTGGTACGTACGTGGCCCCCATAACATGTATACATAACAAATAAGGAACCTATGGGGACATTTCCCCCTTACAAGGTTGGAAAGGAGACTCACCTCGCGACGAAATCACTCCTCGGATCAAGGATGCGCCCAAATCTCCGAAATCTACCCTCGACGGCTCGCAACTAGCCAAATATAGCGTAATTGAATCAATTTAAGTTCAAAGCAGAAGAATTAACCAATAAACCCAAAATTAGGCATTCTTGAAGGATTTTGGAATTTTGACCCCGGGCCCACATGTTCGGATTTCGAGAATTCTCGAAGGAGTCACTTACCCGAAGCCTAAGGATCATAATTACGTGATTTATACATGAATTCATGGCTTAGAACGGATAATTCACTAATTCTCCCATAAGCCCTAATTTGCTACCAAATTTCAAGAATTGATGATTTAGAGGAGAGCATTGGCTAGGAATTGATGTTAAAACTTAGTAAAACCATGGAATTTACTTACCTCATAACAATGGCGGAAGATTCCTTGAAGAGATCTCTAAAGACTTGAGGAGGAAGTTGAAAATGGAGGAAATAAGCTAAGTCCCGTATTTAATAAAACTACCCAGTTATTCCTTCACTGCGATCGCGACAAAGGCCCTGCGATCGCGAAGGCCAACTGGCCAGACCTCTGCGATCGCGGCAGAGGTCTTGCGATCGCGAAGAGCAATTGTGCCCGGCCCTGACTTGACACTATGCGATCGCGAGGATGGGGCTGCGATCGCGAAGGCATGGAGTCAAGCCTTCCGCGATTGCGAAGACTGGGATGCGCTCGCGAAGGCCAAGGGCCCAACCTTCCGCGATCGCGAAGAGGAAGCTGCGATCGCGAATAACAAATCCGCAGCCCATCCAAAAATTTTCTCCGCGATCGCGACCCACTTTCTGCGATCGCGAAGAAGGAAACCAGAAATCTGGTTTTTCCAACTTAGCTCTCGGGGGTCCAAAACTCACCCGAGCCCCTCGGGACCCTGTCCAAAAGAAACGACAATTCCGGAACGTGAAAAACAACAACGAAACTCAGAATTCAACCCCAAAAGCAAATTGAATCAAACTTAAGAACTTAAGATTCTAGAATTCACTTCAATGCACCGAACATGCCTATACTACTCGGAATGACCTCAAATTTTTCAAACAAGTCATAAATGACTATATCCGTTCGGACCTCAATAGCATAAAATCACGTCCCAAACCAAATTTCAAACATAAAGAAATCCTGATTTCCATTTCGGGCGCCGAAATGTCCCCGGGTCATCGAAAAGCCGAGACTAACATACGCCCAAGTCCAAAATCATCATACGGAGCTACTGGAGCTGTCAGAACTTGATTCTGAGGTCATTTTCTCAAAATGATAACCGAAGTCAAACTTGGACAAATAGGCCAACCTTAAAGAACCAGGTGTTCCTAAATCACTCAAACCATTCCCGAATCCCGAACCACCCGTCCCTGCAAGTCATAAAGCACGAATAGCCGCTATGGAAGGTTTCATTTAAGGGAACAGGATCCTAATACGCAAAATAACCGGTCGGATCGTTACAAGTATGCACTTAAGTATTTGCAACAAACATACACTTTGCCTTTATAAACAAAAGCTTATACTTTTGTTACTGCCATAAACTATTGTTTCAATGTTTTACAGAATTATAGTACTAAAAATCATACTTGCTGTAATAGGAACACAGTTAACGTCCAAAAATTATTTTACAGAATTACAGTACTAAAAAGCAGAACACATTTGCAAATTGTACGCATTTGTAATGAACACATTACATCCCAAAAACCTATATTAACACAAACATAGTTTCTGCCCACGAAACTGTTTTCTGCCCACGAAACTGCGCTACATTGTCCAATTCCATCTCTACTTCTTCTCCTATTTCAATTACATGAAAAATAATCAGGATTTAAAACCTATATTAACACAAACATAGTTTCTGAAGACAACATCAATCAGGAGCTATTTTTTTCATATATTTACAAGACAACAACAATCAGGGGCTAGTTTTTCATATAGCAGCAGTTTTGTTCCATGGTTGGCTTCATTTTGGTTTTACCTTCTCCAAATAGTTTTATATTTAGAAGACAACAACAATCAGGAGCTAAAGAATGATTAATTATAATGGGGACAATACCTTCAAAGAGTAACAAGGTTCAAATTCAGTGATTTCTTCTTCTCAAACAAGGAAAGAAAGGAACAAAGAAGATTACAGAGAAGGATTTGAATAGAAAAATAGAAGAAAAATACAAAAAAATGAGCGAAAGGGATGAAGTCAAGAAATAATGCTTCCCACTGTTAGTTCAATTAACAGTAAATACACACTTATATACAACAAATACTTGAGGCCTTGATGGGTTAAATTCGAATTCTTACCAAATATATTAACACTACACGTCAATTACGGAAGGGTCTTTTCCATTGCTGGCTAAATCTGAAGAAAAAAATTAAAATAATGAGTCGTGTGACAAATATAAGCATATCAACAACACTTATATACAACAAATATAGTAACAATATTATTACCTTGTTCAAGCTGCTCGATTTTATCAAGATCTTCCTCAACACTAATAGGTTGTTTTAATTTTTCATTTCGAAGCCAATCTTGAAGACACACTAGAGCTTGCACCAATTTAGGAGTTAATGAACTCCTAAATGAATCAAGAAGACGTCCTCCCATACTAAACGCACATTCAGATGCCACACTTGAAACCGGAACAGCTAATACATCACGAGCCATCTCCGCAAGAATAGGAAATCTAGACGAGTTCAATTTCCACCAAAGAAGAACATCAAATTCTTTAGTGTCATCCTCATTTTCTTTGCCTAAATATTTATCTAACTCTGTTCTAGTATCAACACCTCAACTCCCACTTTTATATTTTTTACATCTTGCATGAGTGATTCTAAAAGTCCTATATTTTGGGTGCTTGCTTGACTTCCAGAAAGTCCGGAAGTCGAAGTGTCCAATGAAGAACAATCTGAAGATGAAGCAAGCACAACACTTTTTGAGTTGGACTTTACATACTCACAAAATAATGAAGTCATGTACTTTGTCACTTCTGCTTGTATAGTTGGCCCCTGATCTACACCAAACATCTTTACAAGTGCATAGCCAACCGATTCGATCTTGTAACGTGGATCCAAAATACATGAGATAAATATTATCTTGTTCATTTTCCCTGGATCACCCCAATACTTATCAAACTTTTCTTTCATATTCTTTTCCATTTCACTTAAAATTGTATCTTCATTTGCTATCAATTGCTTCAAATAAACAGCAACATCACAAATGTCAAGAAAATAAATATTCGATGTAACATAACGTGATCCAGATATCTTCAAAGTAAGAAGATAGAAGATTTCAAGAAACTTTGTAATTCTTTTTACATTCTCCCAATCACTACTCAAAAGTTCACTTGTAGGAATTCCAACATCAATATAAGAATGCTCAAGATAATGTCTTAAGCCAATTTCACTAGAAGCATAATGTGAAAATGCAATTTCAAATTCAACAGCCCTGCACAACATCAAGTAGGTGGAATTCCACCTAGTTGGAACATCTAAGCATAAAGTTTTTTTACAATTGAGTTGTTCATCATCAAAACATTCTTGAAACCTCTTCAACCTCGCAAGAGACTGCCTAACATATCTCACTGCATGCCTAACACGTTCAATAGACACTGAAGATTCTTTTAAACCATCCTGGACAACAAGATTCATGATGTGAGCCATACATCTCACGTGAAGGTGAGTACCATTCATCAAATTAGTTCCCATTTTTGTTAATTGCTTAGACAATTCTTTTACTATCACGTCATTTGAGCTTGCATTATCAACTGTCACAGTGAAGATCTTATTTATCTCCCACTTACGTAAGCACCTACCAATACCATTTGCCATATCTTCGCCTTTATGACTAACAATAGGACAAAAATTAATTATTCTCTTATGCATATTCCATTCACTATCAATCCAATGGGCAGTGATACACATGTAATTGATTCTTTGTATAGAAGTCCAGGTATCAGTGGTAATACATACTCTTTGTTTTGTTTCTATAAAAAACCTCTTCAACTTTTGCTTTTCTTCATTAAAAAGATCAAAACAATCCCTAGTTACAGTACTACGGGAAGGGATCCGAAAATAAGGTTGCGCCACTTTCATAAAGTCTCTAAAATCTTCTTTCTCGACAAATCTAAAAGGATGCTCATCAACTATTACCATACGACATAACGCCTTCCTACATTCTTCTTGATCAAATTTCCAAGTAACGTCACCCTGACTACCCCCCAGAGCAGATTGGAAGCCTAAATTTGATTATTTTTTATCAACAATAGTAGGGCGTTTAGGACACTTAAGCATATGAGAAAGAAGTGTCGACGTACCGTCTTTGGTCTTAAATACGTACTCAATAAAGCAATAGTTACATTTTGCTTTTGTACTCCCTTCAGAAGTAGTAATTTCTGTAAAATGATCCCATACAACTGACCTTTTTCTCCTTTTTTGGTTATATTTGACTCTGTTGTTTGAGCTTAACTTGTTGCATTTGAATTAGAAGCTCCACTTTCCCCCATCATCACCTTATCACATTGTATATTTTCAGCCATGTATGAGTCACTGCAAATAAGAAAAGAAAAGGAATGAGAATAAAGACATCAAGTAGTAATGGACCATAACTTAAAGAGCAAAAACACCAAATCAGAAGCACAAATGATAAGCATGTGTTAGAAGCACAAATGAGCAAAAACACCAGATCATCATGAATATAAATACATGACTGTAATTACTTGGAATATTGCAAATGTTTATATGGATTGTATGGTACTATATGAAGTCATGTACTTCTCTTTTGTAAGTTTTTTCAAGCAAAACTCACACACAGTGTTCTAAATCACCATTAAGTCTCATATTAGCGATTATAACTACACTTCTGTTAAGTAGATCATTCAAGAAAATTCGAGATGTTTCCTCCATATTCTCTGTATCAATATTCAGTACAAACTCTTCACACCCAACGAAAAGGAACTCTAAGTTGAAACATACATAGCCAAGAAAGCATCAAACAGATAATATACAATTGCTATCAATAGGGAGTAAAATCACACTCATTTTCAAGCCCTTTCATCGGCAACATACACTCTAAGACTAACCAAAAGTTATGGTACGATTTTAGTTATGTATGAGCCATCTAATGAGAATTGACAGGGAGACGCGAGATGGCAACATACAACCAAAAGTATAAGCACCATACTAAGCCAAGATTGAATTCAATTTACATTGTAAATCCAATTTAAAAAATTTATAATAGAAAGCTCCTTACTTTTTCTAATAATGAAGAAAAATTAAGCTTATTCTGGATTTACATATTTGAATGAAATAACTTGCACTAAACATAAAAGATAAAAATGATCCATAAATTTGGAAATTTGTGCACTTAATTGTATATACATTAACATCACATAAAAAAGTTCACCAAAAACTGCGCTGTTCAGACGAGCTAAATGAAGCAAGTGCCACTATAACAAATTTTTTGCCTATGCATAACACTCGATCCATTTAACCTACCATCCACTTTAGATTTTAAAGACATCAACAAGAAAATAAACTTACCATCTGCTGAGTACTGACTGTGGATCTTCGTTCAGGCTATCATCAGTTGAAGATCCGGGCGTCGGATGTCCCGAAGACTGCCTTCAGAACCAGATATGGCCACTATGAGTTCCTTGTTATGTCATTCGGGCTGACCAATGCCCCAGCAGCCTTCATGCATATTATGCACAGCGTATTTCGGCCTTATCTTGATACTTTCATCGTCGTATTCATTGACGACATTCTGGTATATTCTCGGTCCCAGGAGGACCATGAGAAGCACTTGAGGATCATGATTCAGACCTTGAGAGAGAAGCCAAAATACGTTTATCTCCTGCATGTGCATCTCACGTGCCTTGAGTCTGCCTGTGTCTATGTCTACCAGTGATGGACCTGGTTCATTTCTGAGTTCCATTGTCAATCTTCAAAACTATTCTATTCTTGGGCCAACAAATTCCCCCTTTTTGATGATGACAAACTTTGTGCGTCCATTTGCTTAGGCCTTTTTCAACTTAGTCCAACATCGACAAAGTATTAGAGTAGTTTGCACTTATCATAAAGAACCAAGTGAATTAGGTTATAAATATCACTGTTCAGAGTGTAAAGCACAATCATTTTTCCCCCTTTTGGCATCATCGAAAAGTTGCATAAAAGATGTATGAATTCCAGATATTAAAAGTTACTCTTAGCCACTGGGGCTACTGCAAATGCATTTATGGATTAATCATCAATAATCAACTAAGAATTTAAACTTCAACGAAATATAGACAGTCAATAAGAGCAAAAGCAGCAAACTTCATTGATAGAGAATATGATTCTTCCACAATCCATAAAAAGAAACAGAAACATTTTAAAACATGAGAAACAAAAAGAAACATCCCGAATCTGGGTCACTAAAAGTTATAGACAAGGCTAAGAAATTAAGGCTTGGAAAAACTGGGGGCTTGGTTTTTGGCTTGGAGAAGGTACAACATGTCTTGAAGAATTCCATCATTCTTCTCCTTTTCCTTTGTGAGCTCAGTTCTGAGAGAATCTCTCTCAGATTCTACCTCAGCCAATCGAGTCTTCAGCCTTGCTATCTCAACATCCTTTGCCCCACTCTCTAGCACTAGGGCTCTGACCTTGCTATTGACTGGTGTCTTTTTAGAGGAACCAGGTTCATTGGGAATGGAATGGACCTCATAATCACAAGCAAGAAGAGTGTTAATTCCAAAGTGGTCTTTGCTTGTGGCCATCTCCCACTTCTTCAGTGACACCTTACAATGAGCAAGAAAAGTAGTGAGAATGAAGCCATAGGGAATGACATGGGCTTTGGAGCCGTTGATTACCCTATCTAGAAGCTGAATTATACACCTAAGCCAGTTGATCTTCCTCCCACTATCCAGACATTCCATCAAAACTAAGTCCATGAAGTTGGCAATGTGCCTCATTTCCTGCCTAGGAAACACACACTTGTTGATGAATTCAAATAACACCTTGTGGGGAGGCTTCATTTCACTTTTGTAGACAGCCTTATGCTCACTTTCTTTTTCATTGTCATAGAATTTCCTGGTGATGGTCAAGGCAGTAGGACTTGCTATTTCTTCCTTGTGTAATCATTGTACCCTTCAAAAGGTACACCTAGAATTTCACCTATCTCCTTAGCATCAAAAGATATTTTAACCCCTTTCACCAGGCTGGTGACTCTTCCATCCTTCAGCTCAGCATTGGCCTCAAATTCAACAATTTCATTCCTTCCCAGTCTTCCATCTATCTGAAGGACCATGTCATTCCACCCTTGCACCTCTAGCTTTTCCAGCAGCAGGACCATCCCTTCTTTCTCCAAGTCCTTTAGGAGTCTGGCCTTCAAGATTGTTCGTTTGCCAAACTTGGCGAGCTTATCCTTATCACTATCTGACTCGTCCCCCTCTTCTCCACTCTATTCTTCTTCTTCTTCATCAATCTTCACTTGTTTGGCTTTCACTGCAGATGTGGTCCTTTTAGCCAAGGTAGAGGGTTCAACATACTTAGATACAGATGTAGACTTCTTAGAGGAAGTCTTGGCTTTCTTGGGCTTGGGGGTCTGAACCTCCACCTCAATAGTTACTTGTTCACCTTGATGGACCAGGCCCATCTCATCCACATCAACAGCCTCATCAGGCTCTACCACATTTTCTTTCCCCTTTTCCATCCTTTTCTTATTGCTTTCATCTAAAGCTTTCTGCAACCCCTCCTCACTTTTCTTCAGCCGACTCCTTGTGGCTCTTCCTCTTGGGAGAGGAATTTCATAAGTATCAGAAGGAGCAACCTTTCTTTTCTTGTTGGCTCTTGCTGTGCTAGGGTCGTTGCTTTAGGATTTCTCTTCTTCTTGGGTTTATAACTATCACCTATCTTTTTCAAAAGTCCTGCTAGTGTTTCTTTAACGGATGAACCATGTTCATCTTTTGCTTTCCAAGATTTACCAGCCCTTCAGCGGCTTCTTCAAATCCACTTCCCCCCTGTTTTGTTGCCACTTTCTTCCACCTTTTCTGACTCTGCTCCACAGATAGCCATTCCACCAGTTTCATAGGTGGGTGAAGAATCAATCACTTTTTTCCTTTTTCCCCTCTCATCACTTCACACTCCCTCACTCTCTTTTTCTTTTTATATTTTATATTTACCTCCTCTCCTTATGAACTAAGGCATTTCCACATCCACCACAGACCCAAATAATATCGACCTATTTTCTAGATTTTTAACAAAATCAGAGATGACCCCAGCAGAAGGGTTTGGGACAGATGTTACCTGCTCAGAATCGGAAGACCCAATTTCTTCCCCCTCAGTCGCCGACTTGAAAGAGTCATCAGAATTTTAGGATTCTTGGGCCTGGCTTGCTAGAAGTTGTGCATTTAATTTCCTTGAAAGCGCACCTCCAACCACAGTTTTTCGAGCAAGCATTTTTATTCATCTTCGCTTAGGTTGAGGAGTTGTCACGACCCAAAATCTAACCATGGTGGTGATGGTGCCTATCGTGTTACAAGGCAAGCTTACTTCCCAAAATATTACTACTAAACCGATTATAAGAAATTAATAAAATATTTCAACATTTAAATTTCTCATAAATTAAATCAACTCTAAATATAATTAATATAAAATACGGAAATGAGCCCCAAACATCGGGGTGTCACTAAGTCACGATCGTCTAAAACTATGAACTAAGATCTATAACTGTCTAAGTGTAAATACTATCCAAAGGAATAAATGATAAAAAGAGTAACAAGGTTCTGCGGGCGCTGGCAGCTACCTTGCGATCTCCACAGATAGCGGGCCTGAAATCAACGATCGCCGCACTCTAACTCACATGGATCTGCACATAAAGTGCAGGGTGTTGTATGAGTATAACCGACTCAGTAGTAACAGAAATAACTAAGGAACTGAGCAGTAGTGACGAGCTAGGTAAAATAGTACAATTATTTCTTTTCACAATTTAAAAATAAACAAGTAAATTCCAAAACTCGGTAAATGCCACAAAGAAATTTAACAGATAAATGCAGCAACAACAAAAGTAAATGCAACCTCACAGCAATGTCACTCCATCACTTAGAACTCACACTCAGCACTCAACACTCAACACTCTATGTTGATACCCAATTTTTCCCTATAATATTTTTAAAATGCATATATACCTTCAAAACTATGCATTAGCATCAGTTAATATTTTTCCATAATTTCTACTTTTTTTATTGATTTATCACAATATTGTATTTATATAAACAATTATAATTGCATCACAAATGACTTTATATCCTTTCATGATATAATTTTGCTATTTATAGTCATATTAAGTTCAAATTATTTGCACAAATAGACACATTTATACTTTTTGGTTACATTGCAATAACTTTGCAATTATAGCTCATGCATATATTATTGCATTATTTCACCAGAAAATAGCTCATTATATTTCCAAAATGTCGAATAATCATTTTAAAATACTTCTATGCATAAAATATACTTTTATAATAAGTTAATTATTTTATAAAATATTTTTTATAAATTGTTTGGGTATTTAACAAATAGCTCTATTTGATTCCTATAATTTCCGGACCTAACCCCTCAAACTAGCCCAAAACCCCTCTAATATTCAACCCAAATATTGGCCCAAACCCTTTAGTACCAAAATATACACCTGCCCGACCCAATGCCCCATTTAATCGTGACCGTTGATCTTTTAGATCAACGGTCCACAAACCCTCTTACCATAGTTAATCCTAAACCTAACCCCCAAACCCTCTAATTCTCCCCAGCCCCCACCATCATCATCTCCCTCTTCTCTTAACTCTCTCTTGACCTAACCCTAGTAAACGCCGTCACAGGCGAAAAACCCCTCCCTATAGTGCTTCTATGTCTTCTCCGACCAGCCCTGGTCTTCTACAAGCCATGGTTCTTAAATTTCTTGGATCCTTGAGAAGATCTCAAGGAAACCCCAACTGCTTCTGGTTTGAAACTTGCCTGTCTCAGGCCACTTTCTATTTGTGAGTAAGAACTTCTCCTTATTTTCGTTACGAATCCTGTGGGTTCTTGACCTATTCTCTCATCTCTACAACTTTTTTGAAAACCCTAGTCCATTAATGTCGATCCCTCTCAGATCTGTATAGATCCGAGGTGGTTCGAGCACTATTACGTATTTTCCTTTAAAAATCTCTTATTTAATTAACTGTTCCAACTTTTTATCACTCTTTTCAAACTTGGGTTCATCTCAAACTTTTCTTCAACAATTTTTCTAAGTTCTCAGTGTTTAGTTAAGTGTTTCTTCTTCATCTTGACTGATTTTTGAAAACCCTAGTTGATTCTATGTGATATACGGACTTCTCCAATCTTTGCTTCGATTTTGGGTATTTCTGTGATACCAGTTGTCGCGCCCCCTTTTTCTTTTAAGCGGAGATCGGGTTTATGACATTATGACAACTCCTTTTAAAGGAGGATGATTAAAAGAAGAGTCGCCACCTAACAATTTTAATGGTGCGTTAGGGCACCTAGAGGGATTAACTCATGAGACTAGTTTGCATTACCAGAGATTGGGTAAGGGCTTGAAGTTATTCCAAGGGGAAGGTATTAGGCACCCCTCAAGATCCACAACTGTGGTTCCCGACCAAATGGTTTTCGTGAATTTGTACAATAAGCAAGTAACAAGTAACTGCTCAAATAAGAGGGGATTTCAAATAAGCATCGGAGTTATTAACTTTTGAAAGAACTAGTAAGACATTTGAGAGAAAGACATCCTAGGTTTGAAACAATATGGATCACGTCAATGCAATACCCGATATGTCATTCCTCAAAGAGGGGCTACACCTGGTATTAGCGCACTGGTCATCATATCCATATTCTACCCTTTCCCACCCCGTGAAGGTATTTTAAAACGTATGTTGGTCACGAACTCTATTGCGTGCTATTACCCGCACCATCCTATCAGTCCCGGAGGAGGCTAGGACTACCATCCTAAAAGGGAAGTACTAGGCTGAACCCCTAGGTTTAAAGGACAAAATTCTAAACGACAAGCAAATACAGTTAGGACTACAAATATGGAAAAACACATAGAAGCAAATATGAGGCTCAGATATTCCTCCACAAGTTATGCACATATCAGCACGACTCAAACACACATAAGGTCTTTTAAATTCAGATACAAATGCATGATGTCTAGGCGAGGATACAGTAGCGAGGTAGTATATTATTGCTTTTAGAGAAGGAATTGTACCAGTTTCAGACTATGGATTTCTTATCAAATAATACACAGAAAAGAGGAATAGTTTTCTGATTGTAACAAGTTTAACACCTAAGGCTTGCCTAGGCATATTAAACTGATTCAGTTAGGCAATTTTAAGAATCAAGTTTTAGACGATAGTTGTTAAGCAGGGGTGAGTCTGTTTTAATCTTTACCAGGATAAGGGAAAGAGTGTTAAAATGAATAAAGATGCGATCCTAAACGCATTACATCTAAATGCAAGCAAGGTGCAACATGATGCAAAAAACCTATACATGATGTTCTAAATGCATATGCATTTTCAGCATCAGAATTTATTTTAGCGAGATCCATTTGTTAACACATTTGACTTAAAACAAAACGTACAAAGATAGAATTCTTTGTTAAGTTGTTGAACCTAACACATGATTTTACTAGGTGTTCATAGCAGTATGTTGATTTAACACAGGATTTTGGCACCAGTAACATCCTATGGGGCATGATTTCTAAATGCAAGCTTTCGTAGCTAATGTTATTACTTCAGCCTAGCATAACAGGACTTCTAGGTGATGTAGTTGTGAGAATGCTGAAGCAGTAACATTATAACAACCATTTTTGTTGTTATTCAACCATGAACATGATTTCTAAGCGGATATGAGTATGATGAGATGTTGAAATAAATAAACCTAAGTATCATGGTATCTAATGCATGAATGAAAGGTATTCCTAAGCATGATGACTATTGCGCACATATATAAAACAAACCTACAAGTATGGTTTCTACCCGTATCTATACTAAACATGCATAACCCCACCCATTTCATTATCCCGCCCCAAAATTTTTTACAACCAATTATTACAGACCAGTGTTGCATGAATTACATAAGTAAACAAGGATATTAAGAAGTTACACTATAGGGAGCCTAACGATAGGCCCAAATCTCCAGATCCATAATTCCATATGCCATGACCTTTCACAACCCAGGTGTGTCAGAGTTCCTAAGGACCTCAGAGGATCCCAGGCAGTGCTCACACCTAGGTACCCTAGCCAGGAATGAGTAAGTGTAGTGTGGGAATGTCACCCTCGTGTGTCAGAGTTCAGTGGGCACTCAAATGATCCCCAAAGCAGTGCTCACACAAGGGGGCTGAACTTAAGAAACTAAGAGTAGTGAGGTGTACTCATAGTTTTAGAAGAGTTGAGTTGGAAATAGTGTTTTTGAAACAATTGTTTTGAAATAGGCTTTGGCGAACAACATAAGAATTTGTTAAACCAGTTTGAGGAGGAAAAGAAACAGGACAGTCAGCAACTAAAAAATATACATAGTTCAGGAAACAAACAAAAACAAGGAAAAGGGAGTTGAGGACAAGTAGTTCATATGTGAAAGCATAGTTGCACACGGGTTAACACCAGAGAAGTCTCACAGAACTTTAAATAATCACAGCAATAGTCTATCACAAAGTGTTCATGCCAGGAGTTCAACATCATTAGATTGAGGGATTCTAAACAGAGTTACACATTAGGTTCAGGAGAAGGGTTCAGGATTACATAGTAACTAGGTGTCATGAGTACATGCTTATAATGTTAGAAATCAGGGGGTAAGGCAGAATCATGTGTGTGTAAGTAAACATCAATAGAAGTAAGACAGTATGTGTGTGTGTGTAGGAGAGAGCTTAGAACAGTGTATATGTTCGTGTCCTTGTGAGGAATGAATAGAGTGTATATATAATGCAAGAAACGAGTGCAGAATGGCATAATTATAGAAAACGGCATCCATTAAATCAATGAGAGGCTGGACTCCGTTCAATTAGGGAGTCATGATTCAAACAGGTATAAATTATGCTAAATAAGGAAAAGATCACTTTAAAGTTTTTGTACCATAATAGGAGTAGTATAGAATGTAGTATGTAATAAGGTCAAATACGTATTTTTTCACATAAGGAAAATATATGTGCTGAATATTTGACAGCATGTTTCGGCACATAAATAAGGTAGGATACAATTTAATTCTAAACTAAATCACAGGAATCACGTATGGGACTAAAATCACTGGGGAATTAATTCTAATTAAAGAAAGTATCACATAAGTGAGGGAATGATTTAAAATCAATAAACAATTCTAAGGAGAACACATACAAGTTACAGCTTTAAGAAAGGATATCACAGCTCTGAGGGAAATCAATAGGATCAATAGAGAATACTAAGTAAGGGTCGAGACAACAAGTAATCAAGTCTATTGAGCAATGGATAGCACAAAATCAGGGAAAGCCCTAAGCAAATAGTAGAGAACAGTAGAAAATTGGAAACCCTAGGTAAAGTAAGAATCACACAAGTTTAGAGACAAACAATAATATTGAACATAATAGAAAAACAGAAATCATGAACCCTAATAGCAATAACAGGATAACATCACAGAGAAGCTAAAACATTTACGGGAGATAAGAGTTCTTACATTCAAACAGCATATCAGTCGTAGATAGATTCAGAGTTTAGGGAAAACTTAGGGTTTTTAGTAAAGTGAGTTAAAAATGAAAGAAACATTGAATCCATCATTAAATCATATAAAGAAACATAGAATGACATTAACACAGAAGCAAAAAAAATCATTTTAAAAGGGGGTTATGAAACCCTAGTTTTTGGAATGAAAGATCGTTAAAGTAGAAGTGTTTTTTCAGAGAAAAACATGTAAAGAAGTTTCGTAATATCGTATATCTAAAGCAGGTCTAAAAGAAACTGAAAAGACATCCGGAATTAGGGTTTCGTGGAAACCAGAGAAGTAAGAAAAACCTCAAAGACGTCGCCAGGTTAAGTCGGAGAGGTGGTAGTTCTTACTCAGACGGCCAGGGGAGGCCGAAAAGTGGCATGAGGGACCCTGAGAGGTGAGTGAACCGCTCCAGGTTTGCCTGAGGGCTTTAGGGTATCACTGGACCGGTGCAAGGTGGACAAATAGCCAGAAGATGATGAGGAGCCATGGTTTCCGGTGGGAGAACCAGCAGAAGAAGATGAACGGACTTCATCGGAAGAGAGAAGCCAGTGAAGGTTCTAGAGAGAACCAGAGAGAGATATAGAGAGAACGAGAGATATCAAAATGAGGGGTCGGTCAAGGGGGTAGTTGGGGTTTAATTATGGTAACGTTGATCTCATTTGATCAACGGTTCAGATCAGGTATGGGGTTGGGCCGGGTTAATTATGGGTTCTGGGTTGGGTTAAATTATGGGTTTTGGGTCAAGTGGGGTTGGGTTTGGAAATTGGTTATAATTTAAATAAAATGGGCTAAACGTTAACCCAATTAAATAAGATAACTAATTAATAAAATAGCTAATACTTGTGTAAAATGAAATTAAGACTAAATAAATGAAATTAAGGTGATTAACTAATATAAAAAATATAAAATGAGCAATTATTGATTTTAAAATAGTATAAATGTACACTTGTGCTATTATTGCAAAATTGCTATAATTAGCTAAATAATGTCAATATTGGCTAATTCGTGGAACAATTAAATCCTAGTGAAATTGAATAGGATCATGAATAATACATTGAGTAAGAAAATGTATTGAATTTATTTATAACATCATTTATGAATAATTATGGAAATATTAAGTAAACAAGAAAAAAGTTTGATAAAAATACGAAAAAATTATGGGAGAATACCAATTACTGTAAAGAGTGATTTTAAAGGCACATATTCAAGTTTGAAAATAATTTGAGGAAAAATTGGGTATCAACAACTGCCCCTCTTTACCCGGAAAGGATGAAAGAGTTGTCGGGTAAAGATATGATGGCCAATTTTGACCGAGTAAAATGGCTCGAAAGATTGAGGCCGCACCCTGGCTTCTGAGTTGCCTACATATCCCTGGTTTTACAGGAATCAGGCCATATGTAGTTCAAGAGTCACCAGCGAAGTATACCGGTGACATTTTATAAGCACAGACGCAAGGTGCAAGGCAAGGTGAACAAAATAGCTTACGAGGTAGTTTGGAGAACTGGAGCGATCTGCTCCGGCCTGGCAGGCTGTTCCTAGCCAGATTTCCTGCAAATGAGTAACAAGTGTATATTGTGCGTAATTTAAACATGATGCAAATTTCCATTGGACTATGAATGTTGTCTTTGGACGGTTGAGGATGATGTCCTTAGATCATGATGTCCTGGGCCATGAATCGCTTGATGCGGGATTCCCAGGCTATGAAATGATGTTCTCGGGCCATGAAGATGGTGCCTACGAACCATGATGCCTTTGAATAATGATATGCAAACTGATAAAAGATATCCTTAGGCCATGAAATGATGTTCTCGGGCCATGAAGATGGTGCCTACGAACCATGATGCCTTTGAATAATGATATGCAAACTGATAAAAGATATCCTTAGGCCATGAAATGATGTTCTCGGGCCATGAAGATGGTGGTTCCGAAAGATGACGCCTTGGGATAGGTTGGCGATATTTCAGCCCATGAGAATGGAATAGTATGATGCTAACAAGACAAAGCTTAGTCTTTCGAATTAAAGGGGAAAAGCTTAGCCCGAAAGGAAGTGAAGTAAATAATGACAGAGACAGTGATTGCTTTGAAAAGTAAATGGGAGGTAGTGTTAGCCTCGGAAGGCAGGATGGTAGCCTTATGCAAATGCAGATGGAGGTAGCAATTAACCTCGGAAGGCAGAATAGTAGCCTTATGCAAGAAATAAATGCAAATGCAGATGGAGACATCGTTTAGTCTCGGAAGGCAAAAAGGTAGGCTTATGCAATGCAGATGCAGATGGAGACATCATTTAGTCTCGGAAGGCAGAAAGGTAGCCTTATGCGATGCAGATGCATATGGAGACAACGTTTAGTCTAGGAAGGCAGAAAGGTAGCGTTATGCGATGCAGATGTAGATGGAGACATCGTTTAGTCTCGGAAGGCAGAAAGGTAGCCTTATGCAATGCAGATGCAGATGGAGACAACGTTTAGTCTCGAAAGGTAGAAAGGTAGCCTTATGCAATGCAGATGCAGATGGAGATAGTGTTTAGTCTTAGAAGGCAGAAAGGTAGCCTTATGCAATGCAGATGCATATGGAGACAACGTTTTAGTCTCGGAAGGCAGAAAGGTAGCCTTATGCGATGCAGATGCAGATGGAGACAGCGTTTTAGTCTCGGAAGGAAGAAAGGTAGCCTTATGCGATGCAGATGCAGATGGAGACAGCGTTTTAGTCTCGGAAGGCAGAAAGGTAGCCTTATGCAAGAAATAAAATGCCAGTAGGAATTCTTAGCTAGTGATAAGTTGCGGCACTGTGATTGTTGTGAATTTTGCGATAAGTGAAGTTCCGTTTCTGATGATAATAAATGTCGGCATGTGAGACGAGCTGGAGAAGTGTGTCTTTAAGCAACGTTTGTTCTTCGGGAAGATAATATGTTTTGGGGACTTTGCAATCTTTGTGCCTGCATCCAAAGAAAAATCGTGAGTTCTGTAAGGGGAAAGGTTAGTTCGCGTTCCCGCTGGCTTTACTTGACTTTCTCACTTGATCGTGATAATACTGTCTGTATCACTGGGTAGCGTTTTCTAAACAAGTTGTTTAAGTAAATAAAAAAGTAAATATGCATGATTTTTTAAAGATATGATATAAGCATATAATCTAAAATAGCTTTAGATAAACCGACGGCCGGGACGCGGTCCGAGACATTGCAACCTCTCTTGCCATGGAATTTTGAGGATCCTCCTCAAAATTCTGCCCCAGTTGATGGGTGAATACTTTTGGCTGTTGCTCGTGCGGCGATCAGCTAAACTTGCTTCAGAATTTCGAGGGTCCTCCTCAAAATTCTGCCTCAGTTTCCATTCATGGGGAAAATGAAATTGCTATTGAATTGTGACCGAACCCATAGAGCTACCTACGTATCCCCTCTTAAACGGGAATCAGGTCAGGCGTAGTTCAATTTACATTATTGACAAAAACATATGGAATTACACATAGTAGCGCTTGACTGCATCTGAATTGATTAGTTTTGGCCAAACTTCTCCGTCCATTTCCGCAAGTATGAGTGCTCCTCCTGTCAGCACTCTGTGAACCATGTACGAACCCTGCCACTTGGGAGAAAACTTCCCTTTGGCTTCGTCTTGGTGAGGAAAGATTTTCTTTAGCACCAGCTGCCCTGGTGTGAATCATCTTGGCTTGACTTTCTTGTTGAAGGCTCTGGACATTCTGTTCTGGTAGAGTTGACCATGACAAACTGCGTTCATTCTCTTTCCGTCTATGAGGGCTAGTTGCTCATAACGGCTCCTTACCCATTCTGTGTCGCTGAGCTCAGCTTCTTGTATAATTCTCAGAGATGGAATCTCAACCTCGGCAGGAATAACAACCTCTGTACCATAAACCAACATATAGGGAGTTGCCTCGATTGATGTGCGGACTGTGGTGCTATATCCCAGTAAGGCGAATGATAACTTCTCATGCCATTGCTTGTACCTTTCTATCATCTTCCTTAGTATCTTCTTGATGTTTTTGTTAGCGGCTTCTATAGCTCCATTCATCTGAGGTCTGTAAGCTGTGGAGTTCTTGTGTTTGATATTGAATGTTTCACACATGGCTTTCATCAAGTCACTGTTGAGATTAGAACTATTGTCGGTGATGATTGACTCTAGAACTCCGAACCGACAAACAATACGGTCGCGGACAAAGTCGGCCACGACTTTCTTGGTAACTTCTTTGTAGGAGGCTGCTTCGACCCATTTAGTAAAGTAATCAATGGCAACCAGAATAAACATGTGTCCGTTGGAGGCGGCAGGCTCGATTGGTCCAATGATGTCCATGCCCCAGGCGGCGAACGACCATGGTGAACTTGTTGCATTAAGCTCACTCGGAGGTACCTTTATCATATCTCCATGTATCTGACAGCGGTGGCATTTCCGGACGTGCTGGATGCAGTTTGTTTCCATGGTCATCCAGAAGTAACCAGCTCGGAGTATCTTCTTCGCTAATACAAACTCGTTCATATGTGGACCGCAGATCCCAACATGAATTTCTTCCAATAGTTTTGATGCTTCTTTTGCATCGACGCACCTTAATAACCCCAAATCAGGAGTCCTCCTATACAGGATTCCTCCGCTGTGAAAGAAATTATTAGACAATATTTAAAGTGTGCGCTTCTGAGTGGCGTTTGAAAGTTTTGGGTATTCTTCTTTTGCCAAATATTCCTTGACATCATGGAACCAAGGATTTCCGTCCGCTTCTTCTTCGACATGGGCACAGTAGGCCGGCTGATTGTGAATTTTCACTGGAATGGGATCAACGAAAGTTTTGTCTGGATGCTGAATCATAGATGACAAGGTATCCAGAGCGTCGGCGAACTCATTCTGGATTCAGGGGACATGCCGGAACTCTATCTTTGTGAACCTCTTTCTCAACTCCTGAATGTGATGTAGATAGGGTAGTATCTTGGAATTTTTGGTTGCCCATTCTTCTTGTACATGATGTACCAATAGATCTGATTCACCAATCACTAACAGCTCCTGGACGTTCATGTCAATGGCCATGTTGAGCCCTAAGATGCAGGCCTCGTATTCAGCCATGTTGTTGGTGCAGGGAAATCTGAGTTTGTCGGATACTGGATAATGCTGGCCGGTCTATGATACCAAGACCGCTCTAATAACGACCCCTTTCAAGTTTGCTGATCCATCAAAGAACATCCTCCAACCGTCGTAGGATTCTGCAATGTCTTCTCCCACGAATGATACCTATTTATCAGGAAAATACATTTTCAGGCGTTCATATTCTCCGTCCACAGGATTCTCAGCAAGATGGTCTGCCAATGCCTGTCCTTTGACCGCTTTTTGAGTCACATAGATAATGTCGAACTCACTCAGCAGGATTTGCTACTTGGCTAGCTTGCCAGTGGGCATGGACTTCTAAAAGATGTACTTCAATGGATCCATCCTTGATATGAGATATGTTGTGTATGCACAGAAGTAGTGCCTTAGCTTCTGAGCGACCCAAGTCAAAGCGCATCAAGTGCGTTCCAGCAAAGAATATCGGGCCTCATACGGAGTGAACTTCTTGCTGAGATAGTAAATAGCTTGTTCCTTCCTTCCTGTTTCATCATGTTGCCCCAGAACACTACCGAAAGCTCCATCCAGTACGACAAGGTAGAGTAGCAGGGGTCTACTTGGCTCAGGTGGTACCAACACCGGCGGTGTGGATGCATACTCCTTGATTCTGTCGAAAGCTTTTTGACAATCCTCGGTCCACTTAGTCGCAACGTACTTCCTTAGAATTTTGAAGATCGACTCATAGATGACTGTAGACTGTGCTATGAATCGACTGATGTAATTGAGCCTCCCCAAGAAGCTCATAACATCTTTCTTGTTCTTTGGCGGTGGTAGTTCTTGAATGTCTTTGACCTTTGACCGATCCAATTCTATTCCCCAGCGGCTCACAATGAATCCCAGCAACTTCCCAGCAGGAACCCTGAATGCACACTTCGCGGGGTTCAGCTTCATATTATATTTTCTCAACCTGTTGAAAAAATTCCTCAAATCCTCCATGTGACCAACAACTTTCTTTGATTTGACAATGACGTCGTCTACATACACCTTGATCTCTTTGTGAATCATGTCATGGAATATGGTAGTCATGGCCCTTATGTAGGTGGCCCTTGCATTCTTTAAATCGAACGACATCATCTTGTAACCGTACATTCCCCAGGGTGTGATGAATGTCGTTTTCTCAGCATCTTCCTCATCCATCCAAATTTGATGATAACCAGCGAAGCAATCTACGAAGTATTGTAGCTCATGTTTGGCTCAATTGTCAATTAGAATGTGTATGTTTGGAAAGGGGAAGTCATCTTTCGGACTACCTCGGTTGAGATCTCGGTAGTCGACACATACTCTGACCTTCCCGTCTTTCTTTGGCACATGTACGATGTTGGCTAACCATGTTGGGTATTCAACTACCCGGAGAACTTTGGCGTTGATTTGTTTGGTAACTTCTTCTTTGATTTTCAAACTCATGTCAGGTTTGAACATTCTAAGCCTTTGCTTTACCGGTGGACATGTCGGATTGGTTGGCAGTTTGTGAGCCACAATGGACGTACTTAGACTAGTCATGTCATCATATGACCAGGCAAATATATCCTTATACTCCCTTAGAAACTCTGTATACTCTTTCTTTCCTGACGGTGACAAATGAATACAGATCTGTGTTTCCTTGACATTTTCTGAATCTCCCAGGTTGACAACCTCAATCTCATCTAAGTTGGACTTAGGTCTATTTTCAAAGTTTTCGACCTCGTTAACAATTTCGTCGGGTATATCATCTTCGTCTGAATCAATGTACGTTTGTTGCGTTACCTCATTTCACATCACAGTCATCGGTTCATCAAGTAAAGTAATAGTAATGTTGTATAGATAAAGTAATGAGAGAAAATGGTAACAATAAATATCGGATTCATAAAGAAATTGAAAACGCTTTGATAAATTGAATAACTTGTTTTGAACATTGAAGATCTCATTGCAGGAGTTGAAAAATGCAGAAAAAGGAAAATTGTTTAGTAAATAAACAGTAAATAATGCTTGTTTTTAGCCTTGCTACCCCGAGGCTCGACGAGCTTTGGTGGTCCTGATAGACCAGTTCCTGAGATATGTTCCCTCACTTACTGCCTGTACGGAAGAGCCTTCCTCCCCCTCCTCCTTGAAACAACACAGTAATCCATATCGCTGTCTTCTAAAAACAAATTCCTCATCACTGTAAGTGCTTCCTCTTTGTCTGATCCATAGATAATGTCGGCCTGCTTGAAGGTCTGCTCCAGATGAGGTATAGGCTGCTCCAAAAGGTAGTGATGACCGTGCCATGGTGGCGACCAATTTTTGAATTCTTCCCTATGTATACTCGTACCCCAGACCGAAAGTAGTACCATGTTTCTTGAGTTTTATGGGCTTCGTGATTCCTTGGAGGTTCTTACCGAGACCTTTACCTGGCTCGTATCCTCCCTAGTTCAGGATGCTCTCGATCTAGCTATCTCACCATTTGTCCTTGTCAATGGCATTGACTCGCTCAATATGGTGATAAGTTCCTCCACCCAGTTTGCTCTTTCCATCAATCACAGGGATAGTCTGGCGACTGTAGATAGGGTTTCTACCGTCGCCGTGGATGATCATCTCTTGGTGGTTCCACTCGAATTTCACCGCCTGATGTAGTGTTGATGCGACGGCCCCAACAACATGGATCCAGGGTCGTCCTAACAGCAAGTTGTAAGATGTTGGCACGTCTATTACCTGGAAGTCTACCTCGAACCAGGTTGGTTCCATCTGTAGGCATAGACTGATTTCCCCCATGGTAGATCTTTGAGACCCGTCAAAGGCTTTCACATTGATTTCTCCCTCTCTTATCTCATGTAGTCCTTTACCTAATTTCTTGAGTGTTATCAACAGACAAATGTTAAGACCAGAACCTCCATCGATCAAGCTCCTTGTGATGAAATGATCTTCACATTGCACGGTGATGTGCAATGCTTTGTTGTGTCTCAATCCCTCCGGTGGTAACTCGTCTTCATAAAAAGTAATTTTGTGACTTTCCTGTACCTGGCAAACCATGTTGGCCATTTATCCACTAGTTATGTTGTTCGGCACGTATGCTTTGCTAAACACTTTTAATAAAGCATTTCTGTGCGTCTCAGAATTATGCAGCAAAGAGAGAATAGATATTTGCGCTGGTGTCTTGTTCAGTTGGTCGATGACCGAATAATCCTTAGCTTGTATTTTCCTCCAAAGATCATCGGAACCTATTTCAATTAGGGGAGGGCAGTTGGCGGCTGGTTTGCTTGACTCGGCCAGATGTTCAGAGGTATAGACTCTACCAGTTCTCGCCATACCCTGTGCTGCGATGGCTTCCTCATACCTATTTTTACCTTTCCTTCTCGCCTCGGTTGTATAATCCCAAAGGATAGCATCTGAATAGAAAAGTGGCATGGTTGACATTGCTACTGGAATCGGCGTGGCCATTCTTACTTCAACTGGAGTGTGTGTTAGGGGTGGCAGGACTGCAACCTCGAGTGGTGTTGGTGCGTTTGCTGGAGATACAAACTCAACTTCAATTGGAACTAGCTCCTTCGCCTTTGAAGGTGGAACTGCTTCAAACTCAAGTGGGATAGACATATTCACTTCGGCATTCTCAGATGGATGAATCTGGACTATGATCGGGTTGAGAGTGACTGCAGGTTTCTTTGGGTCATCGTCTTCTGCGATCAACCTGATTAACCCCTTGGGATCCCAATCATTATCTATCTCAATCATATGGATACCTCCACCCTTATGGTCAGGTAAAGGGTTGTTGCGGACATTCGGAGCGGGGTCTTTTGCAATAATAATCTTGTTATCAATGAGGGTCTGTATCTTATCTTTCATAGAGCGGCATTCTTCGATGGTGTGTCCTTTCATGCCAGGATGGTATGCACATGATTGTTTTGGGTTAACCCACTGAGAAGGGTTCTCAGTGGTGGAAGCAGGGATATGTGTAACGTAACCAGCAACTTTGAGTTTTTCATACAACTGGTCAATGGGCTCGGCTATGGCGGTATATTGCTTTGGAGGGCGGCGATCAAAGTTAGGGCGAGGCCTAGGGAAGTTCTAACGGGTATGGGGTGATTGATAGTGAGGTGGCTGGGAATTATAGGTGTTGTAGATGGGAGTGGGTTGTGAATATCTATGTGGGGTAGGTTGATATGTGGGTGGTGGATATTGGTATGCGGGCGGTAGAGGTGAGGGTGCTTGGTAGTTCGGGGTTGGCTGATATGTGAAGGGAGATATTGGGTAGACTTGGTATTTGCGCAGGGATTTGGCTTTTTGTGCAACCATCACGGCTCCCACGTCTCTTTTCTTAGACACACCACCGGACTGTAAAGCCTTGTTAGTGGCTTGCAAAGCTTCAAAATTTGTAACTATTCCATTCTTGATACCTTCTTCAATTCGCTCTCCTAATTTGATAATGTCGGAGAACTTGTGGCCTTCAACCATCATTAGCCGTTCATAATATTTCGGGTCCTAAGCTCGGACAAAAAACTTGTTCATATGTTCTTCCTCTAAAGCAGGTCTGACTTTAGCAGCTTCTGACCTCCAACGAGTAGCATACACACGGAAGGTTTCTGTGGGTTTCTTCTTCAAGTTTTGGATGTAGAACACATCTGGTGCGTTCTCTCTATTGAATCTAAACCTGTCCATGAAGTCTGTTGCCATGCCTACCCAGTTTGACCATTTCTTAGGGTCTTGGCTGATGTACCAAGACAATGCGTCTCCCTTCAAACTCCTCATGAACAGCTTCATGCGGATCCTTTCGTCTTTTCTTACGCCAACCAACTTATCACAGTAGGTCCTTAGATGGACCCTCGGATCACCAGTGCCATCAAACATCTCAAACTTTGGAGCTTTGTACCCCTCGGGTAGTTCGGCATCAGGTTGTATACAGATATCTTCATAGTTCAAACCTTCAATTCCCTTGACTCCCTCGACACCCTGAACTCAGCTAGTCAGCTTTCTAAGTTCCTCAGCCAGATTCTTGATAAGCAAGTCCTTCTCATCAGACTCGAATGTGTGTGAGATAGGCAGAATGGAGTGGGCCACAGTTTCCACGTAGATGGGATTGTTGTAGGCATGGAAATGGTCCTTCGTGGGGTTTTGAGGTTCGTGGATGGATGGTGGAGTGTTGTTGTAGAAAGTGTTGCATGGTGTAGGGAGAGTTTTGTTCTTTGGGGAAGTGGCGTTATGGTGAGGTGCAGGGTGATTTGGTTGTTTTGGGATATTCTGTGGTGGTGTAGGGTTGACGACAGGGACGTTGAGGGAAAATGACAGATTGGCCAGATTTCGGACCTGGTCGAGCTCCTCTTGAAATTTCAGCAATTTCTGTTCTAATAGTGACATATTTTCATGCAAGACTTGAATACCCCGGCCGTCAATGGCCTCTACCTGTTCAACCGTATTTTCCTTCCTGATACCGCTGGATTCTGCCATCTTACTTTTGCCCTTGTTTCTACCTTTGGGAGGACTGAGAGGAGGAGTAGGTGGAGGCCCTTTGGATCTTGTGCGGTAGGTGGATGATGCTAGAATGCACGAACTAACCTTTGGGGAAGGGGATATTAACTAAAGAAAAACAAAACAAAAGGTAATCGAGTCAGTGAGGATTATGAAAAAATATTGCAGTAATTAAACACGTAATGGAAATGTAAAGCATGTCCTAAGTTGGGGACCTCTTTGTGCCCGAGGTAGGCCTAGCGACAAATTGATTTGGAGAACTTAAAATTCTAAATGCCTCATTTTATTGATAGAAAATAGACAAATCTTTAAAACGACTCTAAATATGCGAAAATAAAAGGCACTAATGGCCATAGGCCTTATTACATTAATGAAGAAGACACCCTTATCTACTTGGTCCCAGAAGGACCTTCCCTAGATTCGACATTCTTGCTTCCCTCGATCAGCTTTCCCAACTCGTGAAGCCCCAGCAGTAGGTAGGTTCTGGCTAGGTATCCCCCTTCATCTCCCTCAGCCTTCTGGAAAGTCTCGATCCTTTTGATGAATTTCTCCTCCAGTTCAACTATACCTTGCTCCAAGTACCCCAGCCTCTTGTTGGCGCTGATAGCCATGTCCTTCCATTCCTCGATCAACCTTTTGTTGGACTCATGTATCTTGTGGTGATCACCCTCACATTCACGGATCCTTTTGCGTAGTTGGTTGTACTTGACTTGTGCTTCAGACTTTTCGTCTATGACCCAGTGACCTCGAACGAACCCTGGCTCGATTCGACCACCCATATCTTCTTCTAACCAACCAAGATAGAAAGGAGTGCAACCGACATGATACCTGTCTGGCTCGATGGTGTCTTTTTCAAGCGTAATCTTACAGTACCATAGGTGTTGAGCTTAGCACTTGTGAGGGCTATCATCATTCTGAAAGTCTGCTCGAAGATGACTCATTTTCTCGACCCTAGGTATGACCTCCTTTCTACCTGCTTGCCTCATAACTCGCAGATGGACGTAAGGGTATGTCCCCCTCAGACCAATCAGTATCAAAAATGAAGCGTCTCGGGACCGAATGATGAACTCGTCTGTCAAAAACCACTCAAACATCCATTGAACCTGATCCTCGGTTAAGTTACCAAATAACTCAACCCATCCTTCGGCATTTTCCGGCTGAGCGAGCATGTCGGGAATATAGTTCATTCGCCTTGGGTGATGAAAAGTGATATGGTCATCCCAAATCCTTCGATGGATGTCTTGTCAGTATTCACCTTTTTGTAGATGTTCTATGAGCCAGAGTTGGAGTAATAAGTTGCAACCTTCGAAATGCCTTGCTCCTCGTTGACACATTTCTAGGGCCCAATACATATCTACGATGATCATGGGCACAATGCTGAAGTCCTTCCCATCTATCCCTTCCATTAGCGTCTTAGTTACCATGGCCAACCTAGTATAGATACTTTCCTTCTTCATTGGGAGCACAATCAAACCCAAAAAACACACCATAAACACGAAAACTTGGAGATGGATATGTCCCAGAGAGGTGATGGCAAACTCGTCTTGTTAGGTGCGGTACGATTTGCTGTGACCGTACCTTTCATATAAATAGTTGAAAGAGATGTATGAATCCTTCAGACACACCAATTCTGGATTCTTCTTCAGACCCATCATTTTGAGGAAACCCCTGTCCGTGCGGTTTTTAGGCATCAGCAACCCCGGAGATTCCCAAGCTAGACCGGCCAATCCTCCTATCTCTTCTAATAAATGTGTCATTTCAAGGTTCCCAAAGCGGAACACGGACCTATCGCAATCCCAAAATAGAGTAGCGGCCTCTATCATCATTTTGTTTGGCTGGATATCTAGAAGAGATGGTAGATTGCCCAGATGTTTTCTGATGAGAGTTTTGTCACTAGAGTGGAGGTCTTCCCACCAATTCAACAACCTAGGGTGAATATTGGCGACCATGCCGAATCTGGGGACTTCATGCCTCATTTTCTGCAAAACAGACAACCAGACTCGACTATTTAACATCAATAATTAGCAAGAAGCATTTAGTTCTCCAAATAAATGCACAGAGCGTGAGGGTGTCCGTTTGGGTTCTAGGGAAACCCAGTGGACTTTGGACAAGGCTATCTTAAAGGTGATTGTGCGGACAACACGTTAACCTGGCTAAGTTTGACCATGATGCATGCAACAGTATAACGGAGTAAGGTTTCTATGAGGTTTTAGACTGGTACCCTTGAGCGGACAACTCAAGGGGAAGGCACGGAACTATCGACTGCACCACTGATCGACTAGTTTTACCACAAATACGCCTTTCCGAATTTAAGGGTTAATAATATAGGAAGAGCGCAGTCACTCATTGTAACCGTTGCTATAGTATTTTGTTTGGCACGAGTGGAGTATGAATGTTGAGCATGATATGCAATAAATAAGCATTTAAACAGATAGTAATGTATTTGCACGTTGAGGAAAGCGGTAAATACAACAGTTATGATTGAAAGTAAGTACAAAAAGAAAACAAAGAGACATGTTAGTTTTGTTCATGCGAAATAAATACCTGAAAGAAGTAAACAATTAATGGTATGGTAACGAGATGAGATTATTAAACAAATTAAAGGTACAAATTCACGGAATAATTTGTAATGGTAAAAGCCTATGGATAACCCCAGCAGAGTTGCGACGCTGTCGCGCCCCCTTTTTCCTTTAAGCGGAGATCGAGTTTATGGAATTCTGACAACTCCTTTTAAAGGAGGAAGGTTAAAAGAAGAGTTGCCACCTAACGATTTTAAAGGTGCGTTAGGGCACCTAGAAGGATTAACTCATGAGACTAGTGTGCATTACCAGAGATTGGGTAAGGGCTTGAAGGTATCCCAAGGGGAAGGTATTAGGCACCCCTCAGGATCCACAACTGTGGTTCCCGGCCAAATGGTTTTTATTAACTTATACAATAAGCAAGTAACAAGTAACGACTCAAATAAGAGGGGATTTCAAATAAGCATCGGAGTTATTAACTTTTGAAAAAACTAGTAAGACATTTGAGAGAAAGACATCCTAGGTTTGAAACAATATGGATCACGTCAATGCAATACCCGATATGTCACTCCTCAAAGAGGGGCTACACGTGGTATTAGCGCACCGGTCATCATACCCATATTCTACCCTTTCCCACCTCGTGAAGGTATTTTAAAATGTCTGTTGATCACGAACTCTATCGCGTGCTATTACCCTTCTCATCCTATCAGTCCCAGAAGAGGCTAGGACTACTATCCTTAAAGGGAAGTACTAGGCTGAACCCCTAGGTTTAAAGGACAAAATTCTAAATGACAAGCAAAGACAGTTAGGACTACAAATATGGAAAAACACATAGAAGCAAATATGAGGCTCAGATATTCCTCCACAAGTTATGTACATATCCGCACGACTCAAACACACATAAGGTCTTTTAAATTCAGATCCTAATGCATGATGTCTAGGCGAGGATACAGTAGCGAGGTAGTTTATTACTGCTTTTAGAGAAGGAATTGTACCCGTTTCAGACTATGGATTTCTTATCAAACAATACACAGAAAAGAGTAATAGTTTTCCGGTTTTAACAAGTTTAACACCTAAGGCTTGCCTAGGCGTATTAAACTGATTCAGTTAGGCAATTTTAAGAATCCAGTTTTGGATGATAGTTGTTAAGCAGGGGTGAGTCTGTTTTAGTCTTAACAAGGATAAGGGAAAGAGTGTTAAAATGAATAAAGATGCGATCCTAAAGGCATGATATCTAAATGCAAGCAAGGTGCAGCATGATGCAAAAAACCTATACATGATGTTCTAAATGCATATGCATATTCAGCATCAGAATTTATTTTAGCGAGATCCAATTGTTAATACATTTGACTTAAAACAAAACGTACAGAGATATAATTCTTTGTTAAGTTGTTGAACCTAACACATGATTTTTCTAGGTGTTCATAGCAGTATGTTGATTTAACACAGGATTTTGGCACAAGTAACATACTGAAAGTAACATCCTATGAGGCATGATTTCTAAATGCAAGCTTTGGTAGCTAATGTTATTACTTCAGCCTAGCATAACAGAACTTCTAGGTGATGTAGTTTTGAGAATGCTGAAGCAGTAATATTATAACAGCCATTTTTGTTGTTATTCAACTATGAACATGATTTCTAAGCGGATATGAGTATGGTGAGATGCTGAAATAAATAAACCTAAGTATCATGGTATCTAATGCATGAATGACAGGTATTCCTAAGCATGATGACTATTGCACACATATATAAAATAAACCTACAAGTATGGTTTCTACCCGTATCTATACTAAACATGCATAACCCCACCCATTTCACTATCCAGCCCCAGAATCTTTTACAACCAATTATTACAGACCAGTGTTGCACGAATTACATAAGTAAACAAGGAAATTAAGAAGTTACACTATAGAGAGCCTAACGATAGGCCCAAATCTCCAGATCAATTAATGCCATATGCCATGACCTTTCACAACCCAGGTGTGTCAGATTTCCTAACGACCTTAGAGGATCCCAGGCAGTGCTCACACCCAGGTACCCTAGCAAGGAATGAGTAAATGTAGTGTGGGAATGCCAGCCTCGTGTGTCAGAGTTCAGTGGGCACTCAAATGATCCCCAAAGCAGTGCTGACACGAGAGGGCTGAACTTAATAAACTAAGAGTAGTGAGGTGTGCTCATAGTTTTAGAAGAGTTGAGTTGGAAATAGGTTTTTTGAAATAATTGTTTTGAAATAGGATTTGGCGAACATCATAAGAATTTGTTTTTATGAAAACCAGTTTGAGGAGGAAAAGAAACAGGACAATCAGCAACTAAAAAACATACATAGTTCAGGAAACAAACACACAAGGAAAGGGGAGTTGGGGACAAGTAGTTCATATGTGAAAGCATAGTTGCACACGGGTTAACATCAGAGAAGTCTCACAGAAATTTAAATTATCACAGCAATAGTCTATCACAAAGTGTTCATGCCAGGAGTTCAACAACATTAGATTGAGGGATGCTAAACAGAGTTACAAATTAGGTTCAGGGGAAGGGTTCAGGATTACATAGTAACTAGGTGTCATGAATACATGCTTAGAGTATTATGAATCAAGGGGTAAGGCAGAATTATAGTGAAACATGTAAGAAAAGCAATAGACATGCTGAACTAAAGGGGAAAGGGAGATCACATAGACAAAATAGACACGCTAATTGCAAGGTAAACATCAAAACCATAAGTAGAAGCATAAGAGAGATAAAAGGAAACGTAATACCAACAGAGACATATTGTTTTGGATGCTGTGAACTTAAACTGAAAACATACAAGTTGAATGAAAGAATGAGTGCAGAGTGAAGAGCAGCAAAATAAGGAGGGGTAGAGCAGTAGTGTGTAGAGCAACAGAACAGTAGAGCAGTAGAGCAATAGAACAATAGAGTCACTCAATCTTGGCTTTGAGTTGACTAAGTTGCAAGTAAACAGCAAGAGAAACAAGAGAGTATGTGTGTGCGTGTAGGAGAGAGCTTAGAACAGTGTATATGTTCGTGTCCTTGTAAGGAATGAATAGAGTGTATATATAATGCTAGAAACGAGTGCAGAATAGCATAATTATAGAAAACAACATCAATTAAATAAATCAGAGGTCTGGACTCCCTTCAATTAGGGAGTCATGATTCAAACGAGTATAAATTATGCTAAATAAGGAAATGATCACTTAAAAGATGTTTATACCATAATATGAGTAGTATAGAATGTAGTATGTAATAAGGTCAAATACGTGTTTTTTCACATAAGGAAAATATATGTGCTAAATATTTGACAGCATGTTTAGGCACATAAATAAGGTAGGATACAATTTAATTCTAAAATAAATCACAGGAATCACGTATGGGACAAAAATCACATGGGAATCAATTCTAATTAAGGAAAGTATCACATAAGTAAGGGAATAATTTGAAATCAGGAAACAATTCTAAGGAGAACACATACAAGTTACAACTTTGAGAAAGGATATCCAAGGTCTGAGGGAAATCAATAGGATCAATAGAGAATACTATGTAAGGTTCGAGACAACAAGTAATCAAGTCTATTGAGCAATGAATATCACAAAATCAGGGAAAGCCCTAAGCAAATAGTAGAGAATAATAGAAAATTGGAAACCCTAGGTAAAGTAAGAATCACACAAGTTCAGAGACAAACAGTAATATTGAACATAATAGAAACACAGGAATCATGAACCCTAATAGCAACAACAGGATAAAATCACAGAGAAGCTAAAACATTTACGGGAGATAAGAGTTGTTACATTCAAACAGCATATCAGTCGTAGATAGATTCAGAGTTTAGGGAAAACTTAGGGTTTTTAGTAAAGTGAGTTAGAAATGAAAGAAACTTTGAATCCATCATTAAATCATATAAAGAAACATAGAATGACATTAACACAGAAGAAAAAAAAATCATTTTAAAAGGGGGTTATGAAACCCTAGTTTTTGGAATGAAAGATCGTTAAAGTAGAAGTGTTTTTTCAGAGAAAAACATGTAAAGAAGTTTTGTAATATCGTAGATCTAAAGCAGGTCTAAAAGAAACCGAAAATACATCAGGAATTGGGGTTTCGTGGAAACCAGAGAAGTAAGAAAAACCTCAAAGACGTCGCCAAGTTAAGCCGGAGAGGTGGTAGTTCTTACTCAGACGGCCAGGGGAGGCCGAAAAGTGGCATGAGGGACCCTGAGAGGTGAGTGAACCGCTCCAGGTTCTCCTGAGGGCTTTAGGGTATCACTGGACCGGTGCAACGTGGACAAATAGCTAGGAGATGATGAGGAGCCATGGTTTCCGGTGGGAGAACCAGCCAGAGAAGATGAACGGATTTCATCGGAAGAGAGAAGCCAGTGAAGGTTCTAGAGAGAACCAGAGAGAGATATAGAGAGAACGAGAGATAGCAAAATGAGGGGTCGGTCAAGGGGGCAGTTGGGGTTTAATTATGGTAACGTTGATCTCATTTGATCAATGGTTCAGATCAGGTATGGGGTTGGGCCGGGTTAATTATGGGTTCTAGGTTGGGTTAAATTATGGGTTTTGGGTCAGGTGGGGTTGGGTTTGGAAATTGGTTATAATTTAAATAAAATGGGCTAAACGTTAAATACCCAATTAAATAAGATAACTAATTAATAAAATAGCTAATACTTGTGTAAAATGAAATCAAGACTAAATAAATGAAATTAAGGTGATTAACAAATATAAAAATATAAAATGATCAATTATTGATTTTAAAATAGTATAAATGTACACTTGTGCTATTATTGAAAAATTGCTATAATTAGCTAAATAATGCCAATATTAGCTAATTCGTGAAACAATTAAATCCTAATGGAATTGAATAGGATCATGAATAATACATTGAGTAAGAAAATGTCTTGAAATTATTTATAACATCATTTATGAATAATTATGGAATATAGAATATTAAGTAAATAGGAAAATAGTTTGATAAAAATACGAAAAAATTATGGGAGAATTCCAATTACTGTAAAGAGTGATTTTGAAGGCACATATGCAAGTTTTAAAATAATTTGAGGAAAAATTGGGTATCAACACCAGTCGTATTAGTTTACTCTGTCTTTTGGACTTAAATATTTTTCCTTGATTAAATCCAGTATTTTTGTGGTTTTGCCCTAATTAATCTCTGTTAGGGTTCAAACCTGCTTTTCCGGCTAAGTTTTATATTTTGTGAGGTCTTACTTAGTTTAATTTCTATTTATGAAATTTGGGTGATTCTTTTGGTAAAACTAGTATTCTTTGAAGATTCTTACTTATTATTTCCTATTATTTTGCCCTGTTAAATTTGTATGCATAGGTCTTGTTTGTTTCCTTGTTTGTAATTTTAATTGGTCACACTTGCCTTAACTACTCACCCGTATACTTTTGTGATTTTTACTGATCCTTTATTTGGTATGATTTGGATTCTTGCCTTAATTAAACTCTCTTGTTGTTACTGTTAATCAATTACCCCTAATTAAGGGGTCTATTCCGGACTCCCTCAAGTTAATTGATTTTGTGACCTTATGATTGCCCTTAATTGGCTGATTTCTGATTCTTTTACCTTATTTGTCCTACTCCTAAAGTGCTATAAATACACTCTTGTTTTACCTATCAGACACGAACAATTAGTTCAAAAATACACACACATACTCAAATTCTCTCTTCTTTCTCTGCTACTTGTGCTAACTGTTTGTCTAGCCAGCTGAAAGCCAAGGCTAGACAGTGGAACTCTACTTGCTTTACATTCTGCACTTTGCTTCTTTAACTGGTATATTCTTATTTCGATTTTGAAATTCAACTCTATGTCCTCCATAGTTGTTAAATACATGCTTACTCTCGCACTAGTTAATTGATTATGTCTTTAATTGACCTTTCCTCTTTACTGTTTTATTCAGCATGCTTAGGTTTTGCCCTCTATTGTCAAGTGTTGTCTAAGTTTAAATACTCTTGTGTGGTACTTGGCCAGCATGTTTATTTAAGTTCCTGTTTACTTCCCTCAACTAGTATGCTCATGTTAGTGTCATAGACTCCTAATGTATTTGATTGATACTAATTGGCATGACTAATTCTGTGTAGTGCACCCTTGTCTTCAACATGACCATTCCTACACTCTGTCTCTCTGTTTTACTGTCCATTATCACTTTCTAGCATCATTCCCTTGTTAATACTTTGAAGCAGTAGTTCTGTGTTCTGGTTATCAATCAGTTCCTATTTGTTCTGTGTACTTGCTGGTCCACATGCTTTTCCTCTTACCATGTTCATGTGCTTTTGATGTGAACTTTCTATGTTCCCAATCCCCTGACCCCTGTCTGTAAAGCTGTTAGTCTCCACTTAATCAAGTAATAATTGGTTTTGAACTTGGGCACTCTAAGTGTTATGATTGTGTGTTTGCTTGTTGAATCTTTATTCTTCTCAAAATTGTTTCCAAAATTGTTTTCACTCTTAACATTTTTAAAGAACTGTTTCTATTCCTGAAAACCTTTTCACTCCTAAAAGTTTTATCTCTACACTGTTTTTACTAAGATCTTCCAAACTATGTCAAGCACTCTTACTTCTACTCTTAGATTATTAAGTTCTTCCCCTCCAGTGTGTGTACTTCCTAGGAATCCATGAGATTCCTCCGAACTCTAGCACACTGAGGCTGGCCTTTCCACACTGCACATAATCACTCCCCTACTCAAAGGATCTTGGTGTGAGCATTTCCCGGGATCCCTGAGGACCTTAGGGAACTTTGACACACCAGGACACCCTGTTGGCTATGAGACTCTTGGCATCCTGGACTATTTTGAAGGCCTAGTATTCCCAGGTTCTTTTTGGGCCTGAATAAGGATCCCTATAACATATTTTATATTTATTTATGTAATTCATTCACTTCTGGTCTGTAATAATCACCTTTGTAAACAGACATTGGGGGAAATTAGTAAAAAATGGAGGGATTCTTATATGATTTTTGTGAGAAAACCGGGTAGAAATCATGCCTTTAGGCCTATATTATGTTTACTTGCATTAGAGATCATGTCATAGGTCTGTTGTGTTATTTGCATTAGTAATCCTGCCTTAGGATAATTATGTTTACTGGGTTTTCATATTAGATGTGATGACCCAAAAAGGGTTCATCTTACGTGCATCTAATTTGGACTGTGTTCCGAGGCCCGAAAGCCTCCATTAATCTCACCTCGATGTGCGTGTGCAGCCCGGGCGCGTAGCCGGGAAGATTTTATGTGAAAAACTTGATTAAGAGTTAAATATTTGGTAATTAATTGAATAAAGTTGACTTTGGTCAACATTTTTGGTAAAGGGACCCGGATCCGTGATCCGACGATCCCGGAAGGTCCGTAGGAAAATATGGGACTTGGGCGTATGCCCGGAATCGAATTCTGAGGACCCAAGTCCGAGAAATGAATTTTTAAAGAAAATTGTTTTATGAAAATATTAAAGGCTTATGAAAATGAACCTTGATGTGAAACCTGTGCTGCCCTGCCCGTATTATGATTGCGGAGCCCGAAACAGGTTCAATACGTGTTATATAAGTTATCTACGAAATTTGGTAAGAAACAGACTTGATTTGATTGGTTTCGGATCAAATGAGGAAAATTGGAGTTAATGAAGTTTTGACGTTTTTAAAGAATTTGAAATTTGGCTTGAAAGGTGAGTTTATGTTCTCGAGGTCCGAATGAAATTCCGAGAATGGGAATAGTTCCGTTGTGTCATTTATAACTTGACTGAAAAATTTGAAGTCATTCCGAGTAGTTTAGGCAGGTTCGGCGCGTTGAAGTGAATTCTAGAATTTCAAGTTCTTAAGTTTTGATTCAATTTTGTTTTGGGGTTGAATTCAGAGTTTCGTTGTTGTTTTTCATGTTCCGAGAGTTCGAGCGAGTCCGTATCACGAATACAGACTTGCCGGTGCTTTTGGACGGGGTCCCGAGGGGCTCGGGTGTGTTTTGGACCCTCGGGAGCTAAGTTAGAAAACCAGAAATTTCTGCCATCTGGTTTCCTTCTCTGTGATCGCAGGAGGTGGGTTGCGATCGCGAAGAAGGATTTTGCTGGGCTATTGATTATTCTATGCGATTGCAGCTTCCCCTTGGCGATCGCAGAGGTATGGGTTCCACACCTTCGCGATCGCATCCCATTTCTTGCGATCGCAGTGAGTCACATCTGGGCCGGGTGAGTTTGTTCTTCGCGATCGCAGAGGTCTGGCCAGTTGGCCTTCGCGATCGTAGGCCCCGTGTCGCGATCGCAGTGAAGGAATCCCTAGGCAGTTTTATAAAATACGGGACGTAGCCTTGATCCTCCATTTTCATCTTCCTCTTCAAGATTTTAGAGAGCTTTTCAAGGGACCTTCCACCACTGTTATTGAGGTAAGTAAATTCCATAGTTTTACTAGTTTCAAACACTAATCCCTAGTTAAATTCACTACTAAATTATCTAAAATCATAGAATTAGGTAGTAATTATAGGGTTCTTGAGGATTTTGTAATTTTCCATTTTAGGCCATGAAATCAAGTAGAAATCACACCTTAATGATCCTTAGGCTATAGGTGAGTGATCCCTTCGAGAATTTTTGGAATTTGACTATGAGAGGCCGGGGTTGGAAATTGGGAATTCTTCAAGAATAGCGATTTTATTGAATAACTAAGACAAGTTATCGCATTGAACACGCATTGATGTTATTGTATACATTTTGACTAGTTGCGAGTCCTCGGGTATATAATTCGGAGTTTCGGGCGCAATTGTGGTCCGAGGGGTAGATTCGACACGAGGTGAATCTCCTTTCTAACCTTGTAAGAGGGAACTTTCCCCATAGGTGATGTATATGCTATGTGTAACTTGTTTGGGGGCTACATACGCGCCAAGTGACGAGAGTCCGTACGTAGCGGCTATTATTGTTATGTCCGGGTAGTTAGGCCCACATCATGCCTTGTATGTTTTTCCTGTAATGACTTAAATATGTTTTCTTGTAATATGTTTTTCTTTGTAATGCTTCATATGATTTATTGTAATGCCATATGTACTACGAAATTATGTTTTGCATCGCGTTATTCTTCTGAGGCTTTATTGAAAGGAAATTGTGAAATATATGGGATCGGGTCGTACGCCACGACAGTGTTGAAAGTAATTGAAATATATGGGATCGGTCCGTACGCCACGGCAGAGTTGAAAGTAATTGAAATATATGGGATCAGGTCGTACGCCACAGCAGTGTTGAAAGTAATTGAAGTATATGGGATCGGGCCGTACGACACGGAAGTGTTGAAAGGAAATTGAAATATATGGGATCGGGCCGTACGCCACGGTAGTGTTAAAAGAATATTGAAATGAATATGGGATCGGTCCGTACGCCACGGCGAGTGTAGAAAGTACCTTATGGGAGCGGGCCGTACGCCACGGCGGATCTTAGAATTTGTGATTATTGTTTCATAAGTGCTTTATTGTTCAAGTTCAGTAACTGTTTGGATTCTTTTGCTTCTAGTATATGTACTCGTTGCTTATTTCCCTGACATGCCTACTGTCTTTCATCATATTCTATCATATGTTATTACTGCATGACCTTAGTGAGTATTGAGTCGACCTCTCATTACTACTTCTTCGAGTTTAGGCGAAATACTCACTAGGTACATATTTATTTAATATGTACTCATGCTGCACTTTCTTTTCTTTTCTGTACTTGACTGTACAGGTCCGGAGGCTGGCACGTCTGACTATCAGGCCAGTGCTAGATATTGATAGCGTGGTCATACTTCACGGTGAGCTGCTTTCCCGTCGACTTTCTAGCAGCACCCTGGAGCTCTTTTGTTGTATTTCTCTATCCATTTCATTCAGACGGAGACTCTGTATATGTTGTAGTCATTGTATATTCAGTAGTTTCCCATGACACTCGTGACACTAGTTCCTGGCACATACGCGTAGTGTATATTTATATATTTTTTTTTGAGGTTTTTGGGATGTATATTAATGTGTATGTTATATCTCGGCTTTGTATCTACTATGACTTACTTTCGCTCAAGGCTAGTATCATGTTAGTTGTTATAACTGGTAATCTCTGACTTGTTTAATTAGATGGGAAGGGTATCACTTGGTGTGATTTGCGTTGGCTTGCCTAACCCCGTCGTTGGGCGCCATCACGACTCAGATTAGGATTCTGGGTCGTGACATTAGAAACATGTGGTAGTCTCATCACTTCATTTATCACGAAATTCTACTTTTGCATAATTATGATCACCTAGAAATCATGTTATTAAGTCACTATTGTAATCCTTCCAAATAAAAATGTCCATTCTTTTTGTGCATTGGAGATCCTGCTTTAGGACCGTGTTTGCATTCTCTTTGAATCATGTCTATATAGCCTAAATAAGTAACTATCCCGTCTATAAAGATATTTAAAAACATCCCCAACACATAGACACCATGTTATAGGGTAAAACCAGTTTCGTGATGATCAGCACCTAGACAAGCATGTTTCTAGGACGTGTTAAAACTCGGACCGTTTTCTTTCCATTAATCAAATTCCGGAATACTGCTTTGTGTTTTTAAACAACATGTGATAGGGTATACCTGAATCACGCCTAGGCAAGCCTTAGGTAATTAAGTCTTACAAAAACTGTAAAACTATGCTTTGCTTATTTGTGACTGCCCAGATTCAACAGGTACTAAAATTTGTAGGCAAACTGATTAGGTTTATGTCACTGCACCTTAACACAATGCTGCATATTCTATACTTGTGATGCTCACCTAGATATCCTGTTCTGGGACCTTTCTGAAACTATCTGAAATCTGATGCTTGAGACGTGCTAATTATCTGCTTATGTGTGAAGGTAAACATGAGCCTTTTAATTTCCTTCTTACTTGACAGTCCTGTTGTGTTCTTTGTTGTCGCTTAGATTTTTCCTTTTAAACACCTTAGGAGGGTCTAGAACTGCCTAAAATTAGAGGTCCTAAACACCTTCGGG
>ML290694.1:4715-64447 GCA_005239495.1 Nicotiana undulata | reverse complement strand
ATCGTACGATGGTGAGTTAAGGAAAGATACTGAGAACTGAAAAGTGAATAACTGAGATAACAAGATAAGATAAATCACAGATAATGAGAAGGAAAAACAAGTGATACATATGATTAGTCTACAAAGAAAGGTTATGTTTAACATCAGTTACATGTTTGTTGATTACATGTCCTTATACTTGATGTATTTGCTCACATGATTTATTGCTCAGCATGTACCTTATTTAATTATTTATGTACTAAACCTTAGTGAATATGCATTCTACCTCTCGTCACTACTCTTTACGAGTTTAGACGGGATACTCACTGGGTACATATTTGTTTATATGTACTCATGCTGCACTTTCTTTCTTTTTCTGCACTTGATTGTGCAGGTCTTGAGGCTGGTCCGTCTGGTCGTCCGCCTGCTGATAGATACTGATCGCGGTGTCACTCCATACGGTGAGCTGTCTTCTTGGCGTCATCCTGACAGCACCTCTGGAGCCTTCTAGTTTCATTTTGCTCAGTCTTTTGTTCCAGACTGCGGCTTGTATATTTTTGTATATATATATTTCAGTTGTTGTATCTATGTAGCCGCCCGTTGACACTGTGACACTAGTCCTTGCACACACTTGTTGTAGTTATGTTGGTAATTTGGGGTTGTATATATTGGGCCAATCTGTGGCTCAGCTTATTCTACGGCCTTACCCCATACCGTTGATTATATTCCGCACTTTTATTGTTATAGTTGTACGTTGGCTTGCCTAACCTCGCCGTTAGGTGCCATCACGACCTGAACCGGTTTTGGGTCGTGACATATACTGCTAAACTCCGACCTCGAACCCGCTTCTTCAAACAAGTAATGAACGTTGGAGCGAGCAAATTAACAGATCTGCTACGGCTAAAAGAGAACCAAATAGAAGCTGAAAGGTTGCAAAACGAGAACATTAGATTTTAGAGAAATTCTTTAGAGTAGTGAAAGTAGTAAGCTTCTGAGAGATGGAGGCTAAAGCTTTTAAGATTTTTTAGGGGGTAGAGGTGCGGCTCTAAAAGGTTCTTCGAAGGGGGGTCGAGGCAGCAGATCGCCGTTGGTTTAACGAGAGGTCCAACGACTCCAAAAATTGCCTCCCCTTAAATATACTCCAAATGCAAGTATTTATAGGTGAAGAAGTAGGGTTCATGCTGATTTTGAAATTCAAAATCCCTTGGCAGAGAAGGATCACGGGTTGACCTTCGGCATCCAAAAGAGTAGTTCATGTTTAATGGGCAAAGTGTAGCAGCAGAAATTTCACCGAAATTGCCTAATCTCTTTCTGGTATTGAAATAATATAGAAGAAGATATATAGAGAATGGAAAGATTTTTGAAGAAAGAGAGAGAGAGAAACTAGGAAAAAGAGAAAAAATGGGAAAAATGCCAAAGTTTCTGAAAAGCAAAGATTTTGTGAAGGGAGGAGATCCTTCACGTTAAGAGGGCCTGGTGAAACTTTTCAGAGAATTCAATAAAGGAAATTTAGAAATTTTAACTTATAAGAAGGATCTAGAATATGGGCTATTGGGTTATGGCTAATTGGGTTGGTCTGGACTATTACAGAGTGGGCTCATGAAAGAGAATGGGCTGGCTGAAATTAGTACGCTTTTCTCTTCTTCATTATAATTACTTAGGCTTCTAACTTTAATAGAATATTTTAATAACTATATTATATAATACTATGTATATTAGCATGTAAAATATCCATTACACTAATTTATAAGTATAAAACTCTAATGTTCTTGGAACAAATATTATTAAAGTGTAAGATTAAAAAAAAATATTACTATTTAACTAAATAAAGGAAAATGATATGCTTTTTCCACAAAAGGCAATAAGAACGAATAAAAAAAATTTAATGAATGAATAAATAAATAGTAGGTAGTAGTAGTAGGTAGTAGTAGTAGTAGTAGTAGGTAGTAGTAGTAGTAGTAGTAGTAGTAGTGGTAGTAGTAATAGTAGTAGTAGTGGTAGTAGTAGTAGGTAGTAGTAGTAGGTAGTAGTAGTGGTAGTAGTAGTAGTAGTAGTAGTAGTAGTAGTAGTAGTAGTAGTAGTAGTAGGTAGTAGTAGTGGTAGTAGTAGTGGTAGTAGTGGTAGTAGTAGGTAGTAGTAGTAGGTAGTAGTAGGTAGTAGTAGGTAGTAGTAGTAGGTAGTAGTAGTGGTAGTAGTAGTAGGTAGTAGTAGTGGTAGTAGTAGTAGTAGTAGTAGTAGAGAAAAGAGGGACAACTGCACCACCAGCTCAGCTATCCAGAGGCAGGGGTCAGGCAGCCAGAGGTACAGGTCAGACTGTTTGAGGTGGAGGTCAAGCCATCCTAGGGACGTAGTTCAGGGTGGTGGGGCGTAGTAGTAGTAGTAGTAGTAGTAGTAGTAGTAGTAGTAGTAGTAGTAGTAGTAGTAGTAGTAGTAGTAGTAGTATTAAATAAATAATTTGGAAGAAAGGAGGGACAACTGCACCACCAGCTCAGCTAGCCAGAGGCAGGGGTCAGGCAGCCAGAGGTACATGTCAGACTGTTTGAGGTAGAGGTCAAGCCATCCTAGGGACGTAGTTCAGGGTGGTGGGGCCCAACCCCGATTTTATGTTTTTCCAGCCAGGCCTGAGGCTGAGTCATCTGATACTTTTATCACAAGTACTGTTTCAGTTTGCAGTAGAGATGCTTCAGTTATATTTGATCTGAGTTCTACTTACTCATATGTGTCATCCTATTTTACCTCATATTTGGTTGTGCCTCGTGATTCTTTGAGTGATCTTGTGTATGTGTCCACACCTGTGGGGGATGCTATTGTTGTAGACCGCGTTTATCGTTCATGTGTAGTCACCATTGGGAGTCTTGAGACTAGCGTAGATATTCTACTTCTCAATATGGTTGATTTTGATGTTATATTGGGTATGGATTAGCTATCACCTTATCATGCTATATTGGACTGTCATGCTAAGACAGTGACCTTAGCCTTGCCGGGGTTGCCTTGATTAGAGTGGAGAGGGACTCCTGCCATTCTACCTGCAGGGTTATCTTTTATATGAAAGCTCGGTGTATGGTCGAGAAGGGGTCTTTAGCTTATTTGTCTTATGTCCGCGATTCTAGCACGGAGGTTCCTTCCATGGATTCAATGCCAGTTCTTCGTGAGTTTCCAGAGGTGTTTCCTGCAGACCTGCCGGAGATGCCACCCGACAGGGATATTGATTTCTTTATTGATTTGGCTCCGGGCACTCAGCCCATCTCTATTCCACCATACCGTATGGCCCCACCAGAGTTACAAGAATTGAAGGAACAGTTGCAGGATTTGCTTGATAAGGGCTTCATTGACCTAGTGTCTCTCTATGGGGTGCACTTGTGTTGTTTGTGAAGAAGAAAGATGGATCGATGCGAATATTCATAGACTATCGGTAGTTGAACAAAGTCACCATCAATAACAAACATCCATTACCGAGTATTGATGACTTATTTGATCAGCTTCAGGGTGCCAAGGTGTTTTCGTAGATTGATTTGAGATCTGTCTACCATCAGTTGAGGATTAGGGCATCCGATGTCCCTAAGACAGCTTTTCGGACTCGGTACGGGCATTATGAGATTCTAGTGATATCCTTTGGGTTGACCAATGCCCCCGTAGATTTTATGGATTTTACGAACCGAGTGTTCAAGCCTTATTTGGACTCCTTTGTGATTGTGTTTATTGATGATATCTTGATCTACTCCAGCAGTGGACAAGAGCATGAGAAACATCTTAGGATTGTACTTCAGACTCTGAGAGACAGCCAGTTATATGCTAAATTTTCAAAAGTGCGAGTTTTGGTTAGATTCGGTCACTTTCTTAGGGCACGTTGTATCAGCAACACATTCAGGTAGATCCTAAGAAGATTGAGGCAGTTCAGAACTGGCCTAGACTCACTTCAGCTACGGAGATCAGGAGTTTCTTGGGTTTGGCGGGCTATTACCATCGAATTGTGGAAGGGTTTTCATCTATAGCACCCTCGTTGACCAGGTTGACCCAAAAAGGTGACCCGTTCGAATGGTCAGACGAGTGTGAGACGAGCTTTCAGAAGCTCAAGACAATTTTGACTATAGCACCGGTGTTGGTGTTGCCCACATGTCCAGGGCCTTATATGGTATATTGTGATGCTTCCCGTGTTGGGCTCGGTGCAGTATTGATGGAGGAGGGCAGTGTGATTGCATATGTGTCACATCAGTTGAAGGTTCACAAGAAGAATTACCTTGTCCATGACTTATAGTGGGCAACCATTGTTCATACGGTGAAGATTGGAGGCAATATCTTTGTGTTGTTGATCTGGTCCATGCCTACACTACTATTGAGTAGCGAGGGTGGTCGATGCAGTTTTAACCCAACTAGATCGGGATCGAATCCACATGGAGTTAATTGTTTGGAATTAGGTTTATATCTAAGCTAGATGCGGGCTTTGATTCTTATTACACTTCCACAAGTTTGGGTTTGATTTCTACTTCTAACTTTACTCTATTGATTGCACTAGTTCAAACTAAGGACAATATTTTTGTTGTTGTTTTTCAAGTGTTTAAAAGGGACTAGGGTAGTGACTTCTACCTAGGTAGATATCTAACGGGTAGCAAAATCTAGGGCAAGCTTGATTACTTGGGATTGTAATATAGCTATCAAAACCGGCTACCCACTCTATACCTCTCGGTGGTTTGAGTGATTTTGCCCAGTTTGGCTTTCTCAGATCCAAATGGTTATTCATGCAAATCAAGTGATATTAGCTCATGTCGAGTATTACTATCTCTAGGTTTAACCCTCTAATTGGGGCTATCAATTTCTTGAGTTCACCCCAATTCCTTGTTAGCCTAGTTTTCCTAGACTTAGTCCCTCTTTCTCAAGTAGAGACTAAGTCATAAAGGCATGGATCAATGTTGTTAACCATTAATTCTATAGTTCTAGAAAGAACTAGGCTAAATATCACTAACCCATTCACATTCAAGCCCTAAAATCAAACACCCATTAAATACCCACACTAGAGTTGGGTCACAACTCTAGCTATAGGTTTAGCTACTCATGGAAATAACAGAAATTAAAGATGAAATGAAGATAAAATCCATAATATTAATTTATGGAATGAAAATCTAATGTTAAGAAGTGAATCTAGTACAAAAATTCCCAAAACAAAATATTCAGTTGTCTCAGGTGCTCTTACAATAAATAACATGACCTAAATATGATAAAAAGTTCTATTTATACTAAGCTGAAAATATCCGACAAAAATGACCCTGTGGAGTTGTGCAGCTGCATAATTTTGAGTGCAGTTGCACTCTTGCTTTTGTGGCCGCATAATTCTGATGTGGTCCGCGTTCTTCTCTTTTGGATCTGAGTTGAGTTGAACTTTCGCGGACCGCATATTTCCAAGTGCGGTTGTGCTCCAGATTATACGGCCACATAAAAGTGATGCGGTCCGCACTTGCTTGAGTTTGATTGAAATCTACTCTCTGATTCTTCATCTTGCGGACCGCATAATTTTGATCGCGGCCGCACAATTCTAGTGCGGTGTGCAGTTATCTCTTTTGCTCAAGTTGTCAGCTCTCTGAATCTCAGTCATCGCGGTCCGCATAATTTCAATTGAGGCCGCTCACAGACTTTCGCGGCCATAAATTTTTGGTGCGGTCCGCCCCTATCATTTAGCCCAAATTCATTCTCTTTGAATCTCCCTCTTGCGACCGCATAATTATGATTGTGTCCGCATCACGGCTTTCGCGGCCGCACAATATTTTTGTGGTCCGCATTTTAGACCTCTTCGTCCTACCTTGATTTTTGTTCAACTTTTGACTCCTTTGTGAGTTGATTTCGATTCCTTTGGCTCATTTTGAATAATTCCTGCAAGCAAGCATATTTCATTAGTTCCCGAGAATACTTTCAAGCATTTTTGGCCTAAAACACTAGTAAAAGAGAGCAAATAATACGTTAAAATCCTTAATTATCAACTCCCCCAAACTTAAGCTTTTGCTTGTCCTCAAGAAAATAAGGTAATTCTCACCTCCACTAGAAAAAAAGGATATTTGAGCTGGCTAAGGTGAATCAATCATGCATCAATTGGCACTAACAATTATCCTCAACACAAATGAATCATCAACAATGCCATGTTTTGACCTTTTGAGTACCATAGTTCTAATGTGACACTAGAGCATCAAGAGTTGACTTAATTCATCAAGGAAGCTCGCTCTATCACGTAGGTCATTGTGGAACCCAAACTCCTCCTCCTCTACTCTTCATGAGCTAATCTCACTTTAGAATGTAACACTCAAAACAAGGATTGTGAAGAAGTGCGCTCCTCTCTCTCAAAAGAATGCCACAAGTCCGGCTCTAAGTACCATAAGCTTGCCCCTTATGTAAATCACCATTAATGTAAGCTCACTCAACTTGAAATCATATAGGGCTTCGGCGGGAATGTAACGAAGGATTTTGGATCAAGGTAGGACTTAACGACGTATGATGGTTTCATCTTTCCTTAAGCCCTCTATTTTCTCATTTCGGCTCATACTTTCTTGACTTTTTGAGTCATTTTTTTCTTCCTTAGAGGAACTAGAGAGATGTAATATCAATTTTTCTTCCTCATGACAGTCATTTTTCTCCTTTTCTAATAACTCCATTCCTTTCATCATTTCTTTCTTTGAATCCCTTCAACTTTCTACTGTATTCACTTTCTTTTTGACATATTGTTTTTGGCCTTTCATCATTTTCCGTGGCTTTTCTTTTCTTCATTTCTTTTTTCTTCTTTGTACCTTTTATTTCTTTCAAATTTCTCGTCTCTGCCCCAGACTTATCCTTTTACCATTTGTATCAATAATGCTAAGGAAGGATGGGGTGCCAAGAGAGGGTCATTATAAAACAGATAAAGGCTTGTAACATGGCTATTGAATGAAAAAGGCTTTGGCTCAAAGGGGTTAACTAGGGATATCACATTGGTAGGCTATGTAAGCTTTCAAGTTTCAAATTGGATCAAGGAGAGCTTAAAATAATTTGAAGTCCAGTTACGCTTAGAATTTCGCCTAGACAAAAATTCAGGGCAAGTTCTAGACTCATTGGCACGTAAGTTGGACTTGAAATTCAATACCTCACATCTCATGCTGTTGGATTGTTAAAGATATCAGAGTCAAGGGCCCTCAACAATCCTAGCTAAGACTGAAAATAACAAATGGCTCAAAGAAACCACTCGATGATTGTTTTAGTCAACACAAGAGTCTAAAGGTCACAACTAGAGTTATTCTTTGCCAATCAACTTGTTTCTAACCATAAGGTCGAAGGTGAATGTGTTAGTACAAAGTGAAGCTTCTTGAGACACTTTTATTCATTACTACTATGTACCAGAACATAAAGAAAACAGATTCAATCCCATAAGAAGGTTTTCACGCCATCCATCGTCGGAAAGAGCCACCCGGTTCACACAACATCCACCTTTGGAAAGAACTGTGGCATTAAGAAAACTAAAGGCTTATTGTTCACACAAAACATAAAAAATAAGCTAACAACTTAAAAAGAAGATACTAAAGGAAATAAGAAGCTATGTTACTAAGAAAAAACAACAAAAGAAGTTATGAAGTAAACTTCGAAAAGCAAACTGAATATGTACAAAGTGAAGTAAAGCGAATATTTACATAATGGAAATGAATATATACATCGAATTGTAAAACTATATACATACCAAAAGTGAAATAAAGATTAAGAAAGATAAAGAAAAGTAGTATAATGGTTATTACATACCACATGTCAACAAATCAAAATGGACGCCCCCCAAATGAAAAATAGCTTTGTCCTCAATGCTCATAACAAATAAGAACAGGGAAAAGAGGTAGCGAGTATAGGAAACTCCCTATGTGGTCTCTGTATGCATCGGGTCCTCAACATGGATGGGGTCCTCAGCATGAATGGGCACATCAGCACCCTACTATCCTCTAATTGGATCTCCACGCCATCTGACTGGGGGACTACCGGGTTGCTGAGCATCTGAATCAGCTCCTCAGCAGTGTGTGAAGTGGTAGGTGGCTCCTCAAACTGGCCGAATGTTGTCTATGATGCCTCGGGCACTGCTTCATGTGATGTTGGGATTGTCTCTTCCATGAGCAAGTCCGGTGGAATATCTCCTGTAGAAGAAATCTTCTCAGCCTCTTTGCTCAACTTCTCCACCGACTTCTTAGATGCCCGAGTCTTCCGCATCTTCTTCACGTGCTTCCCCAAATCCTTGATAATCCTCCCATGTGCATCAAGAATCTCATGGATCTTTTTCTGGTCGTCGAGAATCTTATTCAAAGAGTCCACCACTGATGGAGGTACCTGAAGCTCTGATGGGGCTAAAGACTGTGTTGCCACTGCACTTGATATGGCAGTCAGCTTTATGGTAGCTGCCTGCATCCAGTTGTCGAGAATGGATAGTGTTTGTGAAACCCGCATTGCATTCTGAGGATAGGTAAAAGATGTGGGCATTGACAGGGATGGCTCGGAGGATGGAGGAGGCATGGCAGCTACTCCAGTAGAAGTACCGACTGCTGTGGAGGGCTCGACAACTGACCCGATGGCCACTACCCCTGCCTCTTCAGACTGGCAAGTGGATGTAGTGGATTTACCCTTGAATTCAAGGTTGTCCGCACCCTGGAGGTTATAGCATGATAAAGTCTTTATATCCTTCACCTCCACATCAAATGTCTCGTCTCTACCTCTTAGTCTTGGAAATACGTTGTGAGGAAGATGGGATAGGGATAAGATCTTTCTTCTTTTTTGACCTCATTGGAGATGTTGTAGGACATCAAGTTTCCTACATTAATAGGATATCCTGCCATGATGGAGTCTACTAATACATCCCGTGTGAGTGGAACAACATTCTCATGCTGGCATGGGTCAAAACGGCTGCACACGAATGTTAGCCACCCTTTTGCTTCAAAGTTAAGGATGGCTCTGACTATTGCAACTCCAATTGTGATCCATGCAGGTGTTGTCCCCGAAATAGCTAGTATCTCAGCTAGCCATGGGCGAGATGCATCATCCAAATCTAGCTTCTCCAGGCATTGCACTGCCTCAACCTCCTCAATTCCTGCATATTCGTTCAGTGTGTGGCCATCAAACCGGATTCTCAAGTTTCGGACCTTCGTCACCTTGGTACCTTTGTTGATGCGGGAAACATTTGCATAAAATTCCTTGACGAGGTATTCATTGGCATCTTGCAACCAGCCAGTGAAATATTTCCATCATTTTCTCTCCTTAAATTACTTTAGGACATTCAGATTGTGCGGGCTTAGGTCTTCGATTATGAATTTTCACTCAAGAGTGAGCGACCTTTGGGGCCACCGTTCTCCAAACTTGGCATACGCCTTCTCATTGACAAACCGATCAGCCCACACCTCTGGCTTCCTTGATCTAGCCAGGCCTGCAATAATTGTATCACCCCCTCTCCCGTCATCCGGGACCTCATCATCATCATTTAAATTGATTGGGGTAGCTATTGTGGCAGGTGTTGTAGCAGGTGGGGAAGATTGTTAAGATTCCTAACTACCTCCCTCTGACCCAGTAGAAGAACTAGAGGAGGAGGTAGGTTCATTGACTAAACGGAGCCTATATGGGTGTTGTTGTGATTGTGCCCACGATTGTGGCTGTATAGAATCCTCCTCAGAAGTCTCCCGTGATGGGAGGTACTCAATGGTGTCTGAGGAGTCCAGAGGAGGTCTACTGAGGGTAATCTTTTTGCCCAAGACCTTCTGGACTGATAATGGCATGTTTGGTTTTGCTCTACCCCGACCTTGGGAGGATTCTACCCTCCCTATGGAAGTATCACTTCGAACACGAGAACGCACCATTGTCTGCTACAAACAAGTAGTGAAAGTCATTTAAAATTGGGTTTCAACATGTGTTATTGAATTACAATTGAAAAGAAGGACACTACTTCTCAAAACAAGGCAGTACGGACTGCAAAAAGTGAGTGTGGCCGCAGACTAACCATCGCGGACTGCACAAAAGTAAGTGCGGCCACATAATGCTCATCGCGGACCGCAAAAAAGTGAGTACGGCTGTGGAGATATCAGGTTCGGACTAGTGGTTATCTGAAGTTAACTAACCACGGACCGCACAAAATTGAGTGCGGTTGCACAACACCCATCGCGGATCGCATAATTTTGAGTGTGGCCGCATAAGCACTTTGTTGGGTCTCTGAAGTTCAACTATGTGGACCGCACAGTTCTGAGTGCGGCCGCAAAAATCAACCGCGGACCGCACAAAATTGAGTGCAGACACACAGTCTTAGCAAACACAAATGCCTTCAATCTAGGGTATCGCGAACCGCTCAAAAATGTGTGCGGCCGCGAAATTCAAATCATATCGGCACTGAAGTACGATTAATACTAGGGTTTTCACTAATTAGGCATTATTTGTGGTTATTAGAAAATAAAAGCTACTAACCCCAGTCCCCATTATGCATTCAAACACTACCCACACGCTTCTAAGAAAGAATTAAGCATCAATTTGACAATTTTGGCATGAATCTAACCCTAGATAAAAAGAACACTAAAACAAAGAGAAAATAAAAGAAAAAGATGAAATTAATTCATTGAAATCAACATACCAGTAGTGAAATGTAGTAGGAAATCAACACTTGGTGACTAAGAGATGAGATTGAAAATAAGGAAGAGCACTGTGCTTTAGTTTAGCTTGAGTAGTCAGAGTTTGTAATGTGTGAACAGTCTTAGAAAGGTCTATTATACTCTAACCCAGTTGGCCCACAGACTCACCTGAGTGCGACCGCACAATTTTGGTGCGGTCCGCACTCTTACCTTTTGTAGTTCAGTAGGTGATTCAGGGGCGCGGTTTGCATAAAATGGCGGTGGCCGCACAATTTGTATGGTCCGCAAAATTTTGGTCGCGGCCGCAAACTCTTAAGGAATTTTGTCAGGCCAAAATTCAGAGAGTTGGCATTTTCCCCATTCCAGCTGTGCGACCGCACACAGAATTGTGCGGCGGCGAAGTGCTTGTGCGGTCCGCAAAATTTTACCACTTGGCCAATTTTTTCCTTGACAGTTTTATTCACTGCACAACCAATTCCTACATACACTTCACAACCATTTAGTCCAAAACAATGCCTAATCTAAAAAAACAAAAATCAAGAGAAAGAAAAACACGTGGGTTACCTCCCAAGAAGCGCCTGATTTAACGTCGCGGCACGACGCATGTTACCCTCATTCGTTTGAAATGGATCAATGCCACAATGTGGTCGTCATTAACCTTGCCAAGTTAATGCTTCACCCGGGACCCATTGACTCTAAAGATCTCACCATTCTTATTTTTCAAATTTGGGGCACCAAAAGGAGTCACAATCACCACTTCAAAAGGACCACTCCACTTTGATTTAAGCTTTCCCGAAAACATCTGTAACCGAGAGTTGTATAAAAGAAAAAAGGTCTCCTTCTTTGAACTCTTTGTTCAGGATATACTTATCATGTAGGTACTTCATCTTGTCCTTATACAAGGACGAAATGGAGTAAGCAAGGAACCGAAACTCATCAAGTTCATTCAATTGCTCTACCCGGAGATTGGTAGCTATATCCCACTCAAGGTTCAATTTCTTCAACGCCCACATGGCCTTGTGCTCTAATTCCACCGAGAGGTGACATGCTTTCCAAAAGACCAACCAGTACGGAGACATACCAATTGGAGTCTTGTAAGCTGTTCTATAGTCCCAAAGAGCATCGTCAAGTTTCCTTGACCAACCAGTCCAATTTGCATTGATAGTCTTGGATAGAATACTCTTGATCTCCCTATTGGAGAATTCAACATGTCCACTTTCCTGGGGGTGATAGGGGGTTGACACCTTGTGAGTGAAACCGTACTTGGTGAGTAAAGTGTCAAAGGCTTTGTTGAAAAAATGAGAACCCCCATCACTAATGATGGACCTTGGGGTGCCAAACCTTGTGAATATGTTTTTCTTCAAGAAAGCCACCACACTTCGTGCTTCATTGTTAGGAAAAGCCACAACTTCAACCCATTTAGAAACATAATCCACAGCAACACGGATATAGGTGTTCCCACATGAGGTCAAAAATAGACCCATAAAGTCGATGCCACACACATCAAAAATTTAAATCTCGAGGATGGTGGTGAGAGGCATCTCATTTTTCTTGGAGATCCCACCGGCCCTTTGGAAATCATCACAGCGCCTAACGAGCTAGCTAGCATCTTTGTACAAGGTACGCCAATAGAATCCACAACTTAGTACCTTTGTAGCATTTCTCACCCCACCATGGCCACCATAGGGAGAAGAATGGAAAGCTTCAAGAATACCCATTTTCTCTTCCTCTGGTACACATCTCCGGATTACACCATCAGTGCAAATTTTGAAAAGATATGGCTCGTCCCAATAATAATCCAAGTAGTCTCGTTTGAGCTTCTTTCTTTGATTTGAAGAGAACTCATTTGGGACAATGCCGCTCACAAGATAGTTAGCCACATCGGCAAACCAAGGCATCCCGGTCAAAGACATGGAGAGGAGTTGTTCATTCGGAAACGAATAATTGATCTCAAGGCCATCATGGGGACTCCCCCCCCCCCCCAATTGGGACAAGTGGTCCACCACCTGATTCTCACTCCCTTTGAGGTCTATGATTTAGAGATCAAATTCTTGTAAAAGAAATACCCACCGCATCAACCTAGACTTAGAGTCCTTTTTACTTATCAAATAACGAAGTGTCGCGTGATCGGTTACACAATCACTTTGGTACCCATGAGGTACGGGCAGAACTTTTCCACCGTATAGTTGAATTGGGCGTCGCTCATGGTCTTGCTAGCATAGTAGACCGGATGGAATATCTTGTTGATTCTTTGCCGGAATACCTCTCCTACCTCCACGTGTTAGCATCGCACATGATCTCAAATGGTAAGCTCCAATTTGGTGCGATAATGATGGGAATGGTAGTCAACCTATACTTGAGTAGTTCAAATGCCTTTGTACAATCATCATTGAACACAAATTTGGCATCTTTTTCCAACAACTTTCACAGGGGGTTCACCACTTTTGAGAAATCCTTGATGAACCTACGGTAAAACCCCGCGTGACCTAGAAAGCTCCTCACTCCTTTGACGGAAGTAAGAGGAGGGAGTTTTGATATCACTTCAATTTTTTTCTTTATCCACTTCAATATCATTCTTGGAGATCTTATGGGCGAGGATAATGCCCTCCTCGACCATAAAGTGGCACTTCTCGCAATTAAGCACCAAGTTGGTCTCTTCACAACGTGCCAATACCTTATCAAGATTATCCAAACACTCTTCAAAAGAATCCCCCACAACAGAGAAATCATCTATGAAAACCATGAGGAAGTCTTCCATCATGTCAGTGAATATTGCCATCATACACCGCTGAAAGGTAGTCGGTGCATTACATAAGCCAAACGGCATCCGCGAGAATGCAAATGTGCCATATGGACAAGTGAATATAGTCTTCTCTTGGTCTTCAGGTGCAACAAGAATCTGGTTATACCCAGAATACCCACCCAAGAAGAAATAATAAGCACGTCCGGCTAGTCTATCCAATATCTGATCAAGAAATAAAAGCGGAAAATGGTATTTTCGAGTCACTTTGGTGAGCTTCCTATAATTCGTGCATACTCTCCAACCAGTAACAGTTCTTGGGGTGATCAATTCATTTTTGTCATTTGTAATCACAGTCATACCCGCTTCTTTGGGACACATTGTACCAGTGAAGTCCATGAATTATCAAAAATGGGGTAGAAAACCCCTGCATCCAACCACTTGATGATATCTTTCTTGACTACCTCTTGCATGGCCTCATTCAATATTCTTTGACGTTCCACGTAGGGTTTTTCATCCTCCTCCAATATGATTTTGTGCATGCAAAAGGCGGGTTTTATGCCCCGAATATCCGACAATGTCGAACCTATTGCCTTCTTCCTACTTTGGAGCACTGCAAGGGTGGAATCTACATGCACGCTAGTTAAGCACGAGGAAAGAATAACAAGTAATGTGTAATAAGGGCCTAAGAACTCATACCCGAGGTGTGAAGGCAAGGTCTTACACTCCAATGTGGGAGGCTCCTCAATTGAGGGCTTTGTTGGTGGAGTCTTCCGGTTCTCAAGGTTCAAGGAAAGTTTTCGGGGTCCATATGTATATGATCACATTCCTTGCAAAGCAGTGACACATTCTACCAAGCCTTCCTTCTCATCCTCATCATGATTCAACAACACAACTTCCAGTAGGTCTTCAACATTAATCACAACACTTGTGTCATCAACAATTACTTCGGTCATAAGATCCACGAACTAACACACTTCGTTGCTATTAGGATGCCTCATTGACTTGCAAACATGGAACACAAAGTTTTTATCGCCCACCCAAAAGGTGCATTCCCCAGCTTCCACATCAACTAAGTCCTTCCCTGTATCTAGGAAAGGTCTCCCCAAAATTATTGGCACCTCATAGTCAACATCATAGTCAACCTCACAGTCAAGTATCACAAAATCTGCGGGAAGTATGAACTCGTCGACCCGAACTACCACATCATCAATTACAATGGCCTCTTCATTGTCCGGTCCTCCATTTTCAACCTCATGGATGTGGGTCTTGGTTGCCCAATCCCCAATGTCTTGAACACAGAATAGGGCATCAAGTTAATGCTTACCTCCAAGTCACATAAAGCTTTGGAAAAATCGGCACTACCAATAGTGCATGGGATGGTAAAGGCACCGGGGTCTTCTAACTTTGGAGCCATGGATTGCACAATGGCACTCACTTTTGTCATTTTGATAATTTCACAGTTCATTGATCTCTTCTTTGTTACCAAGTCTTTCATGGACTTAACATATCCCGACATTTGTTCTAAGGCTTCAACTAATGGCATATTTCTAGACAAACTTTTCATCATATCAATGAATTTCTTAAATTTATTCTCATTGTTTTTCTTTGTGAGCCTTTGAGGATATGGTGGAGGAGGCCTTGGCAAAGGAGCCTTGGCTTTGGGCACTACCAAGTCCCGTATGTCTATCACATGTTCCCTAGACGAGTTCACATCATCTTGCGTCTCCTCCATATTTTCATCAATTTCTATCCCCCACCTCATCATTTGCTTGCACATCATTGCTTGGCTCATCATCATCTTGCACCAACACATCATCATCATTCACATTTTTTCTTGAGTTTGAGGTACTAGCGACTCCACCTCTCCCACTTCTTGTAGTCACAGCCATAGCATGATCCGTATTGTTCTCACCCTTCGGGCTTACCACCGTCTCACTTGGTAGTGCCCCCTTAAGGAGAGTAATCAAAGCTTGAGACATTTGGCCAAGTTGGACTTCCAAGTTGCGTATAGAAGTCTTATGGGAGGCCAATTGGGCTTTAGAGTCGGCATTTTTCTCTATCATTTGCTTGAACATGTTTTATATCCGTCTCATATCATTGTTGGAAGAACTAGGACTTTGTGGTGGATATGGAGGCGGTTTGTTGGGTTGTTGATACATCGGGGGCCTTTGAAAGACCGACCCCCAATTTCCTTGATTATTGTTATTCCAACTCCCTTGATTGTTATCGCCTCCCCAACCCCCTTGATTGTTATCGCCTCCCCCAATTACTTTGATTGTTACCACCCCAATTACCATGATTATTTCCTACCTAATTGCCTTGATTTTCTTTATTACCTCAATTTTGATTGTTGTTCCCCCAATTTCCTTGGTTGATGTTGTTTGCACTATTCCAATTCCCTTGTTGACCTTGGCTGCCCCAATTTCATTGGTTGCCTTGTGATCTCCATTGTTGTTGATTTAAAGCATTGCTCCGTTGACCTTGGTAATTATTGACATATTGAACCTCTTCACTTTGATCATCATATGAATCATCTAGATTGTACCCACTACCACTTTTCTCAAATTGAACCGGATTATTTTAACTTGTTGACCTTGTTGTCTTCTCTTGTTGACCATCATGTTTACTCCTTCCATGGCATTTACCTGTTTTGACCCCTGAACCTGTTGAAGTTGAGCCTTGGCCAACTGATTCATGGTGGTTGTCAACTCCGCTATGTCTTGCCCATGATCATGAAGTCCCTTGTGAAGGTGGATAACATTAGGGTCACCCTAAGGAACGTTGGCTCTACTTTTCCAAGCCGAAGAGGTATCTGCAATCTCATCTAATAATTCACATGCTTCAGAGTACGACGTGTTCATGAAGTTACCCCTGGCGAGTTGATTCACCACACACCGGTTAGTTGTGCTGATCCACCTATAAAATGTTTGTTGGATCATTGCCTCGGTCATATCGTTGTTGGGCATTCTTTTACCATTGTGCGATATCGTTCCCAAATTTCATGCAACGGTTCATTTGGCTCTTGTTTTAAAGCCAAAATTTCGTCTCTTAGCGTTGCCATATGCCCCTAAGAAAAGAACTTTGCTATGAACTTCTCGGCCAACTCATCCCAAGTATGTATGGAATGGTTAGGAAACCTCACAAGCCAGTCTAAAGCTTTTCCCCGAAGTGAAAAAGGGAATAGCCTTAACCTCAATGCGTCCTTAGATACATTCATCTACTTGCTTTCCGAACACGTGTCAACAAAACCTTTGAGATTATTATAGGCATTTTGATGTGGAGCTCCGGTGAAGAAACCCCTCTGTAACAACAGTGTAAGCATGACGTTGGTTATCTGAAAGTTGCCCGCCCTAATCCGGGGCGGGACTATTGCACTGGCATAGCCTTCGTTGGGCAACACTTGGTGTGCTGTCCTTGGAGGAGGTGAGGGAGGGTTTGGGATTTTGTCATGAGGCGGGCGGCCTCTCCTTTGTACTTGAGGTTCAAGATGAACCTCAACTACTTGCTTGTCATATACCTCATTCCCCGATGGAATGTTTGTGACGGCCTCGTTGTTAAGATTCATTTGGTACCTAAAAGAAATTTACTCAAAAAATTAGAAAAATGGAAGGCAAGAAAAATAAAACACACAAATACGTAGATATATAGCTAAGACCGTCTAACTCCCCGGCAATGGCGCAAAAATTGATCAGGCCCACGCTACACTACAATTGAGTAGCGAGGGTGGTCGATGCAGTTTTAACCCAACTAGGTCGGGATCGAATCCACAGGGAGTTAATTATTTGGAATTAGGTTTATATCTAAGCTAGATGCGGTCTTTGATTCTAATGACACTTCCACAAGTTTGGGTTTGATTTCTACTTCTAACTTTACTTTATTGATTGCACTAACTGAAACTAAGGAAAATATTTTGGTTGTTGTTTTTCAAGTGTTTATAAGAGACTAGGGTAGTGATTTCTACCTAGGTAGATATCTAACGGGTAGAAAAATCTAGTGCAAGCTTGATTAGTTGGGATTGTGATATAGCTATCACACTCGGGTATTCACTTTATACCTCTCGGTAGTTTGAGTGATTTTTTCCAATTTGGCTTTCTAAAGGTATTCATGCAAATCAAGTGTTATTAGCTAAAGACGGGTATTACTATCTCAAGGTTTAATCCTTTAATTGGGGCAATCAATTTCTTGAGCTCACCCCAATTCCTTGTTAGCCTAGTTTTCCTAGACTTAGTCCCTCTTTCTCAAGTAGAGACTAAGTCATAAAGGCATTCATCAATGTTTGCAACCATTAATTTTATAGTTCTAGCAAGAACTAGGCTAAATATCACTAACCCATTCACATTCAAGCCCTAAAATCAAACACCCAGTAAATACCCACATTAGAGTTGGGTCACAACTCTAGCTATGGGTTTAGCTACTCATGGAAATAATAGAAATTAAAGATGAAATAAAGATAAAATCCATAATATTAATTTATGAATGAAAATCTAATATGAAGTGAATCTAGTACAAAAATTCCCAAAACAAAATATTCAATTGTCTCAGGTGCTCTTACAATACATAACATGACCTAAAAATGACAAAACGTTCTATTTATAATGAGCTGAAAATATGAGACAAAAATGCCCCTGCGGAGGTTGTGTGACTGCATAATTCTGAGTGCGGCCGTACTCTTGCTTTCGCGGCCGCATAATTCTGATGCAGTCCACGTTCTTCTCTTTTGGATCTGAGTTGAGATGAACTTTGGCGGATCGCATAATTCCAAGTGCAGTCGCGATTCAGATTATACGGCTGCACAAAAGTGATGCGGTCTGCACTTGCTTGAGTTTGGTTTGAAATCAACTCTCTGATTCTTCATCTTGCAGACCGCAATTTTGATCACGGACGCTCAGTTCTGGTGCGGTATGCAGTTATCTCTTTTTCTCAAGTTGTTAGCTCTCTGAATCTCAGTCATCGCGGTCTGCATAATTTCAATTGCGGCCGCTCAGGGACTTTTGCGGCCACACATTTCGGGTGCGGTCCGCGCCCATCATTTAGCCCAAATTCATTCTCTCTGAATCTCCCACTTGCGGACCGCATAATTATGATCGCGGCCGCATCATGGCTTTCGCGGCCGCACAATATTTGTGCAGTCCGCACTTCAGACCTCTTTGCCCAGCCTTGGTTTTGTTCAACTTTTGACTCCTTTGTGAGTTGATTTCAATTCCTTTGGCTCATTTTGAACATTCCTGCAAGCAAGCATATTTCATTAGTTTTCAAGAATACCTTCAAGCATTTATTGCCTAAAACACAAGTAAAAGAGAGCAAATAATAGTTTAAAATCCCTACTTATCAACTCCCCCAAACTTAAGTTTTTGCTTGTCCTCAAGAAAATAAGGTAATTCCCACCTCCACTAGAAAAAAGGATATTTCGGCTGGCCTAAGGTGAATCAATCATGCATCAATTGGGACTAACAATTACCCTCAACACAAATGAATTATCAACAACACCATGTTTTGAACTTTTGAGTACCATAGTTCTAATGTGATACTAGAGCATCAAGAGTTGACTTAATTCATCAAGGAAGCTCGCTCTATCACGTAGGTCATTGTGGAACCCAAAATCCTCCTCCTCTACTCACTATGAGCTAATCTTACCTTAGAATGTAACAATCAAAACAAGGATTGTGAAGAAGTGTGCTCATCTCTCTAAACAGAATGCCACAAGTCCGGCTCTAAGTACCATAAGCTTTCCCCTTAAGTAAATCACCACTAATGTAAGCTCACTCAACTTGAAATCATATAGGGCTTCTACGAGCACTCCATTTTCTCATTTCGGCTCATACTTTCTTGACTCTTTGAGTCATTTTCTTCTTCCTTAGGGGAACTAGAGAGACGTAATGCCACTCTTTCTTGCTCATGACAGTCATTTTTTTCCTTTTCTAATAACTTCATGCCTGTCATCATTGCTTTCTTTGAATCCCTTCAACTTTCTACTGTATTCACCTTCTTTTTGGCATATTTGTTTTGTCCTTTCTTCCTTTTCCTTGACTTTCCTTTTCTTCATTTCTTTTTTCTTCTTTGCACCTTTTATTTCTTTCAAATTCCTCTTCTCTCCCCCAAACTTAAGCTTTTGCAAATTGTATCAAGAATGCTAAGGAAAGATCGGGTGCCAGGAGAGGGTCATTATAAAATGGATAAAGGCTTGTAACATGGCTATTGAATGAAAAAGGCTTCGGCTAAAAGGGGTTGACTAGGGATATATCATTGGTAGGCTATGGAAGCTTTCAAGTTTCAAATTGGGTCAATTAGAGCCTACAATCATTTCTCAAGTCGAGCTACGCTTAGAATTTCACCTAGACAAACATTCAGGGCAAGATCTAGACGTATTGGCACGGAACTTGGACTTGCAATTGAATACCGAACCTCTCACGTTGCTTGATTGTTAAAGAGATCAGAGTCGAGGGCCTACAACAATCCTAGCTAAGATTGAAAATAAAAAATGGCTCAAAGAAATAACTCGATGATTGTATTAGTCAACACAAGAGTCTAAAGGTCACAACTAGAGTTGTTCTTTGCCAATTAACTTGTTTCTAATCATAAGGTGGAAGGTAAATGTGTTAGTACCAAGTGAAGCTTCTTGAGACACTTTATTCATTACTACTATGTACCACGCCATCAATCGTTGGAAAGAGACACCCGGTTTACACAACATCCACCTTTGGAAAGAACTGTGGCATTAAGAAAACTAAAGTCTTATTGTTCACTCAAAACATAAAAAAGAAGATAACAACTTAAAAAGAAGCTACTAAAGGAAATAAGAATCTATGCTACTAAGGAAAAACAATGAAAGAAGTTATGAAGTAAACTACGTAAAGCAAACTGAATATGTACAAAATGAAGTAAAGTGAATATATACATAATGGAAATGAATATATACATCGAATGGTAAAAATATATACATATCAAAAGTGAAAATGAAGATAAATAAAGATAAAGAAAAATAGTATAATTGTTATTACATACCAAATGTCATAAAATCAAAATGGACCACCCTTCCAAATGAAAAATAGCATTGTCCTCAATACTCATAACAAATAAGAACAGGGAACAGGGGTAGCGAGTATAGAAAACTCCCTATGTGGTCTCTGTCTACATCGGGTCCTCAATATGCATGGGCTCATCAGCACCCTTTGTATCCTCTAACTGGATCTCCACATCCTCGGACTAGGGAACTACGGGGTTGCTGAGCATCTAAATCAGCTCCTCAGCAATGTGTGAAGTGGCACCCGACTCCTCAAACTGGTTGACTGCTGCCTCGAGAATTGTTGCATGTGTTGTTGGGATTGTCTCCTCCATGAGCGGGTCCAGTGGAATATCACCCATAGAAGCAATCTTCTCAACCTATTTTCTCAACTTCTCTACCGACTCCTTAGATGCCCGAGTCTTCCGCATCTTCTTCACTTGCTTCCCCAAATCCTTGATAATCCTCCCATGTGCATCAAGAGTCTCTTGGATCTTATTTTGGTCGTCCAGAATCTTCTTTTGGTTGTCCAAAATCTTCTTCAATGAGTCTTTCACTGATGGAGGTACCTGAAGCTTTGATGGGGCTGAAGACTGTGATGCCACTACACTAGATATGGTAGTCAGATTTGTGGTTAGTTGCCTGCTTCCAGTTGTTGAGACTGGATAGTGTCTGTGAAACACGCAGTGTAGTCTGAGGATAGGTAAAAGATATGGGCACTGACAAGGATGTCCAAAAGGATGGAGGGGGCATGGCAGCTGCTCCACTAGAAGTACCGGCTACTGTGGAGGGCTCGGCAACTAACCCGGTGGCCACTACCCCTGGCTCTTCAGACTGGCCAGTGGAGGTAGTGGTTTTACCCTTGGAATTAGGGTTGTCTTCTCCCTAGAGGTGATACCATGAGAAAGGCTTTTTAGCCTTCACCTCCATATCAAAATGTCTCGTCCTTACCCCTTAGTCTTGGAAATACTCTTTGAGGAAGTTGGGGTAGGGATAAAATCTTCCTTCTTTCTTGATCGCATTGGAGATGTTGTAGGACATCAGGTTTCCTAAATTAATAGGATATCCTACCATGATGGAGGCTACTAATACTGCTCGGGTGAGTGGAAGGACATTCTCATCCTGGTATAGGTCAAGACGGCTGCACACGAATGTTTTCCACCCTTTTGCTTCAAAGTTAAGGGTGGCTCTGACTATTGGAACTTCAGTTGTGATCCACGCAGGTGTTGTCCCCGGAATAGCTAGTATCTCAACTAGCCATGGGCGATCTAAATCATCCAAATCTAGCTTCTCCATGAATTGCATTACCTCAACCTCCTCAAATCCTGCATATTCGTTCAGTGTGTGGCCATCAAACCGGATTTTCAAGTCCCGGAACTTTGTCACCTTGGTAATCTTTTTGATGTGGGCAACATTTGCATAAAATTCCTTGACGAGTTAATCATGGCATCTTGCAACCAACCAATGAAATATTTCCATCCTTTTTCTCTCCGTAAATTTCTTTAGGACATTCAAATTGTGTGGGCTTAGGTTATCGATTATGAATTGTAGCTCAAGCGTGAGCGACCTTTGGGGCCACTATTCTCAGAACTTGTCATACGCCTTCTCATTGACAAACCGATCAGCCCACACCTCTGACTTCCTTGATCTAGCCAAGCTTGCAACAATTGTATCACCCCCTCTCCCGTCATCCGGGACCTCATCATCATAATTTAAATTGATTGGGGTAGCTATTTTGGCAGGTGTTGTAGCACGTGGGGAAGATGGTTAAGATGCCTAACTACCTCCCTCTGAACTAGCATAAGAACTAGGGGAGGGGGTAGGTTCATTGACTAAACGAAGCCTATCGTGGAGTTGTTATGATTATTCCCCCGGTTGTGGTTGTACAGAATCCCCCTCATAAGTCTCCCGGAATGGGAGGTATTCAGTGGTTTCTTAGAAGTCCGGAAGAGGTCTACTGATGGTAGTCTTTTTGCCCAAGACCTTCTGGACTGATAATGGCATGTTTTGTTTTCCTCTACCCCAGCCTCGGGAGGATTCTGTGCTCCCTTTGGATGTAAGAACGCACCATTGTCTTCAACATACAAGTAGTGAAAGTCAGTTAGAATTAGGGTTCAACATGTGTTATTGAATTACAGTTGAAAAGAAGGACATTGCTTCTCACTACAGGGCAGCGCGGACCGCAAAAAAGTAAGTGCAGTCGCGGACTAACATCGTGGACTGCACAAAAGTAAGTGTGGACACATAATGCTCATTGTGGAACGCAAAAAAGTGAGTGCGGCTGCGAAGATACTAGGTTCAGATTACTGGTTCTTTAAAGTTAACCAATCGCGGACCGCACAATATTGAGCGTGGCTGCACCACACCCATCGCGGACCGCACAATTTTAAGTGCGGCCGATAAGCACTTAGTTGGGTCTCTGAAGTTCAACTGTGCATACCGTAAAATTTTGAGTGCGGCCGCAAAAATCAACCGCGGACCGCACAAAATTGAGTGCGGCCGCACAATCATAGCAAACACAAGTTCCTTCAATGTTGGGTATCGCGGACCGCACAAAAATGTGTGGGGCCGTGAAATTCAAATCATATCGGCACTGAAGTACGATTAATACTAGGGTTTTCTCTAATTAGGAATGATTTGTGGCAATTAGACAATAAAAGCTACTAACCCCAGTCCCCATTATGCATTCAAACACTACCCACACGCTTCTAAGCAAGAATTAAGCGTCAATGTGACAATTTTGGCATGAATCTAACCCCAGATAAAAAGAACACTAAAACAAAAAGAGAAAGAAAAGAAAAAGATGAAATTAATTCACTAAAATCAACATACCAGTAGTGAAATGTAGTAGGAAATCAACACTTGGTGACTAAGATATGAGATTGAAAATAAGGAAGTGCAATGTGTTTTAGTTTAGCTTGAGTAGTCAGAGTTTGTAACGTGTGAATAGTCTTAGAAAGGTCTATTTATACTGTAACCCAGTTGTCCCACATACTTAACTTAGTGCGACCGCGCAATTTTGGTGCGGTCCACACTCGTTACCTTTTATAGTTCAGCAGTTGATTCAGGGGCGCGGTGCGCATAAAAATGGCGGCGGCCGCACAATTTGTATGGTCCGCGAAATTTTGGTCGTGACCGCGAACTCTTAAGGGATTTTGTCAGGCCAAACTTCAGAGAGTTGGCATCTTCCCCATTCCAGTTGTCTCAGGTGCTCTTGAAATACATAATATAACCTAAAAATGACAAAAAGTTCTATTTATATTAAGCTGAAAATATCTAACAAAAATGCCCCTACGGAGGTTGTGCAGCTGCATAATTCTGAGTGCATCCACACTCTTGCTTTCGCGGCCGCATAATTATGATGTGGTCCGTGTTCTTCTCTTTTGGATCTGAGTTGAGCTGAGCTTTTGCGGACCGCATAATTCCAAATGCAGTCGCGCGACCAGATTATGCGGCTACATAAATGATGCGGTCTGCACTTGCTTTAGTTTGGCTTGAAATCAACTGTGTGATTCTTCATCTTGCGGACCTCATAATTTTGACCGCGACCGCACAATTCTGGTGCGATCTGCACTTCTCTCTTTTTCTCAAGTTGTCAACTCTTTGAATCTCAATCATCGTGGTCCGCATAATTTCAATTGCGGCCGATTAGTGACTTTCGCTGCCGTACATTTCTGGTGCGGTCAACGCTCATCATTTAGCCCAAAATCATACTCTCTAAATCTCCCTCTTACGGATCGTATAATTATGATCCCGATCGCATCATGGCTTTCGCGGCCGCACAATGTTTGTGCGGTCCGCACTTCAGACCTCTTTGCCCAACCTTAGCTTTTGTTCAACTTTTGACTCATTTGTGAGTTGATTTTGATTCCTTTGGCTTATTTTTAACAATTCCTGCAAGCAAGCATACTTCATTAGTTTCTGGGAATACCTTCAAGCATTTTTGGCCTAAAACACAAGTAAAAGAAAGCAAATAATAAGTTAAAATCCCTACTTATCAATCGTGTCGTGTGAGGTTTTCACAGATCATCAGAGCCTTTAGTATTTGTTCAAGCAAAAGGTTCTCAATTTGAGGCAAAGGAGGTAGTTGGAGCTATTGAAGGACTATGATATTACCATCTTGTATCATCCCGGAAAGGCCAATATGGTGGTCGACGCCTTGAGTAGAAAGGCAGCGAGTATGGGTAGCCTTGCATTCATTCCAGTCGGTGAGAGGCCGACCTGTTTGTGAGGTTGGATATTTTACAGCCCAGTCATGTTCTAGCGTGTACAGGCGCTCGGTCTTCTTTGTTTGAGCGTATCAGAGATCGGCATTATGACGAACCTCATTTATTGGTTTTAGGGACACAATGCAGCATGGTGGTGCCAAGCACGTTGCTATTGGAGATGATGGAGTCTTGAGTATGCAGGATCGTGTTTGGGTGTCTAATGAATAAGGATATAGTTTCCTATGTATCTCGGTGTCTAAGTTGTCAACAGGTAAAATATGAGCATCAGAGACTCGGTGGTTTGCTTCAGAAGATAGAGATTCCTGAGTGGAAGTGGTTGCGTATCACTATGGATTTCGTTGTTGGACTCCAACAGACTCAGAGGAAGTTCGATGCCTTTTAAGTCATTGTGGACAGGCTGACTAAGTCGGCGCATTTCATTCCTGTGGATGTTACCTATTCTTCGGAGCAGTTGGTAGAGATTTACATCCGCGAGATCGTCCATCTTCACGGGGTGCCTGTGTCTATCATCTCTGATAGTGGTACGTAGTTTACCTCGCACTTCTGGAGGGTAGTACAACGTGAGTTGGGCTCGCGGGTTGAGTTGAGCACAACATTTCATCCTCAGACGGACAGACAATCTGAGCACACTATTCAGATATTAGATGATATGCTCCGCGAGTCGAGCATTCAGATGTTGGGTACATACTGAGTTTGCCTACAACAATAGCTGCCAGTCGAGCATTCAGATGGCTCCCTATGAGGCATTATACAGTAGGTGGTGCCAGTCGCTGGTTGGGTGGTTGAGTTGGGGGAGGCTCGGTTGTTGGGTACATACTTAGTACATGATGCCTTGGATAAGGTCAAGATTATTCTTGTAGAAGAGTTATGACGACTGTAGAGTTTGTGATGTTGCATTCATGGTCGGGTAAAGAGTGTTGCTCCGGGTATCACCCATGAAGGGTGTCATGATGTTTGTAAAGAAGGTCAAGTTGAGCCCTAGGTATATCGGGCCCTTTGAGATTCTGGGGAGAGTGGAAGATGTGGCTTACAGGCTTGCGTTGCCACCGGGGTTATCAGCAGTTCATCTGGTGTTCCATGTGTCCATGCTCCGGAAGTATCATGGCATTCCATCCCTTATATTAGATTTTAGCTCTGTCCAGTTGGACAAGGATTTGACTTACGAGGAGAAGCTGGTGGCTATTCTAGCCCGGCAGGTTCATCAATTGAGGTCAAAGAGTTATCATTCAATCCGAGCACAAGGGAGAGTTCATCCCGTCAAGGCAGCTACTTGAGAGTCCGAGTTGGACATGCGAGTAGATATCCCCACCTTTTCACCAGTGCATGTACTTTTCTATGTCCATTCGAGGACGAACGATTGTTTTAGAGGTGAAGAATGTGATGACCGATAGGTCGTCTCATGTTCTGAAACCTAATTCTGTAATCTGAAGCCTTAAAAAATCATGTTTTAGCCTTCCTCGATTTACGTGAGCAGCACATGCGTTTTTCTGGAAAGATTTTATGTGAAAAACTGAGAAAAATAAGAATTGTTGCCTAAAAACTTCATTTGAGTTGACTTAGATCAGCATTTTGAGTAAACGGACCAGAATTGTTGCTTGATTGTTAAAGAGATCAGAGTTTGCATTTGCGAACATTCCCATCTTCTGTCAAGTTCGCATTTGCGAGCCATTTCTTCACATTTGCGAAGTGTGCCTGGTTCAACCTAGGTTCGCATTTGCGATCATGAAGCCGCATTTGCGAAAGGCCAGTGTCCACATTTGCGAACAAAGTTTCGCATTTGCGATGGGAGCTGGGGAGAGAGATTCTTCGCATTTGCGAAGACATGGGTCGCATTTGTGATCCTCAGATTTCACATTTGCGTACATTTTGTTCGCATTTACGAAGGCAACAGAAATTTGGGAGTTTCGCATTTGCGAAGCTTTTCTTGCATTTGCGAAGCCCAGGTCGCAAATGCGACATCTGCAGTTGAACAACATATGACTTAGACGGGATTTTTGGTTTATTCTTCAAATTTTCAAAACCTAAAACCTCAAGAGGCGATTTATCCAAGACTCCTTTCCCCCCAAATTATTGGTAAGTGATTCTAACATATTTTCTTTCAATCTTTCACTACATTTCACAAGTTTTCAACCTAAAATCTATAATTTTCATGGTGTAATTGGGGATTTTTAGGTAGAAATTAGGGATTTGATAAATTGGGGATTTAGACCTCAAATTTAGGTCGGATTCCAAAATAAATCACATAATCCGGCTCGGGGTGAACAAGTGATCGGGTTTTGGTTCGAATTTCGGGTTTGGATAAAGCAGGCTCGGGTGTTGAATTCTTGAATCGCCTAAATTGAATTCTTGCAATCGTGTGTAGTTCCTAAGGCTGAACTTGAATCGTTTGGTTGGTAATTTGCTAGATTCTCTTGGTTCGGAGGCTTGTTTGAGGGACAAGGATGTGATTGAGCAGTGAGTGGTCTTTGGAGTGAGGTAAGTGTTGTTTCTAACCTTGACTTGAGGGAATTAGAAAACCTCGGACTATTTGCTATGTAAATTTCATGTGAGCGGCGTATATGTGAGGTGACGAGTACTTATGCGCCACCAAATTATCAGGATTTCTTAAGCTGGTTTATCCGTACCTTTTAGTTGTAAATTCCGAATTGGTCTCGCTGTGTAGTATCATTTATGTGAGCTTTCATAATGTACAAGTTTCCTATTCGTTTCGGTTTGGTGTTTAAGTATTGTGAAGAGTAATTATGTGATTTGAATTGTGAATTTACTGTGCATACTGGGTACTTGATATTGACATGGTGGGATAGGGTTGTACGTCGCAACTGGTGAAATAAGTGTGATATGTTGAGGTACAATAAGGGTGAATCTATATTGTACAATGGAAACGGGTTGCACATCGCAACATGTGTAATAAGGGTGGATTGTTGTGGTGGTATAAGAGTGAACTATGATCATAGTATTATGATATTGTAGGATCGGGTTGCGCACCGCAACACTATTATATATATTCATTGTTGTTTATGTCATTGTGAGGAAATGAAGGAGGAATATGAGATGTACGGTGGGATCGGGTTGTGCGCCGCAACAACCTGCGTGTTTATGTGTCCCTGAGCTGTGTTGGTTTTACGGTATTCTCTTTTGCTATTAAGGATTGGTAAATTCTGAACGTTGTTGGCTTATTTCCTGAAGTGGCAGCTATATCTTGCAATTTACTACTTTATTATAATCCCGCAAGTGAAGTCCGAGAAGGATAGTGCGTACGCAAACCATACCCCTATCTTGAAGGTAGAGAGGATATTTCCGATAGACCTTACCCAATAATACGGCGTATATTAAAAAAGAATACATATGTTAAGGGTATAAATTGCAAAGAACCAAAAGCACCTTACACATGCGAGATTAGGCAGCCAAATCTTCGTTTTTATAGACTTTAATTCCGTTAAGAGAAAGAAGTTTTAGATAGAAATTCCACGTATTGTCTCAACTTCCTTCTTAATGCATAGACTGGATTTGTTTTCAACTTGTTGGGCAAGGAAGTTGACATTATGAATATAGGCATGCCTTTTATGTTTGCATAACCAAAATTACGCACAATTAGGTTCTGATTTACACATATTGATTTTATAAAAATAACTATTACCTTTTGTTAAAAATTGAGCACTCAATCCAAACCTTAATGCGATAGGTGATCATTATGCAAGATATAATCCCGGTCTTTGATCCTAGTTGAAAGCTTATGTTGGGGCTAAGTTTCATACTTTAGCTTTCTTTTTGGTATCTTAAGTCTTAACTGTTAAGGGAGCCCTCCTCTTTACTTAAGCTTCTCTAGAGATAAGTCAAATTGTAAAAGATATTTTGTTCATCTTATTTTGATGAGGTTAGGTCTATGTGCCTTTTATGTACCTTTTGACTTATTTTCAATATTACCTCTTATGGGGAATCTTTGAAAGAAAAAAAAGAAGTACAGAGAATAAGTTGTGAATATGAGTTTACTAAAATTTGACGTTAATATGATAAGAATATGAACATTTAACTCAAAATTCTAAAATAATGGATGAAGTGTAGCCAATAAAAAAGTAAGCGTATCATTTAACACCTTTTCTCATTACTTTTTTCTAGATTTTTTTAAACCTAATAAAGTCGCCTGGCATTTGGCGAATAGAAGGAATCACATCACATGGTTTTTCTATTGATTTCTGTCACCAGCGACCAGTAGTCCGTTAGTACCCAATTCTCCATCTAAATGGCAGGTGCATAAAATATTTTGTATTTATATAAAAAATTAGAAAAGATCGCATTAAGAGGGAGTGATGTAAACAATTTATTCTAATACAAATATTAGAAAGTATCTACTAATGCTTGCAGTAGGATAGACTGTTTATATCACACACTTTGTGTGCAACCCTTCTTCGAATATGTGTAAACACTAAATACTTCGTGTACCGTATTACCCTTTTTAACTCCTAAAGCTAAAAATATTTTGAAGACAAAAGCATCACATCAAATTAAGCTTTTGAGCACCCAACTATATAATATATGTGGTGGAAACATGTGCACCAAATATTGTGTTGGGTGGTCGAAATTTTACAGGTAGCAAACAAGATCAAATCCACTATATATTCTGCCGACCCCAAGAGGTCATGCACCAATCTTTCCTTTGTTATTGCGCTAGTATCTTAGACTTTAAGAACCTAATTTAATTTGGGCACACCTGTTCAATGCTAAAAACTTTACGGATTGAATCCATAAAACTTAAATTTTAGATTAGCATATGGATATACGGTTGTTTGTGCGGGTGACATCTCGTATTCTTTTTCCGTTCACAGTGAATTAGTGATACAACTATTATGTTCTTTGTGGACATGTGTAAAGAATCTGAACATTTAAGTCAAAATTCAAAAGTAGTGGATAAACAAGATCAAATTTTAGAAACTTCTACAGATGTCTTTGTAATACTATGTGGATTAATTTTTATTTTTAATTTTGACGAATTTAATCCAAAAGCTTAAGTCTTTGAGTGAAGTAAATCAGAGACATTACATAACTGAACCCCATGTAACGGCAAACAAGTACTAATAGAACGTGTTCCTTTTTTCTTTTTTTCCCTTTGGTTCAAACACTAAACTCAAAATATTTTATTTATATCAAAAAAGCAAACATGTTGGAAGCACCCTTAAAACCATATATTCTTTGAGATCACACATTATTATCATGATGTAGATTAGTGGTCAGCATTATCAACTTAATTAATTTAATCTTTATAGAATAAGTTCCTCTTCCACATACCTTTATTCTTATTCGGTCATGCATAATCTCGGAGATATATATCATGTATGGCCCTCTTTAATTATTCATTCCTATTCATCACCCCAATTCGTGGGGCCATTAACGCTATTGGGTGTTGTCATTATAACAAGCACTGTAATTAATTTATGTCAATTATAAGTGCTTTATTTAATATTTTCGCTTTAAAATAATGAACATTTTATTATATGACAAGTCAAACAAAGTTTCTTTGACCATTTTTTTAGAAATAGTTTTGAATATTTTGAATTGTTAACTATTATGACTTATAGTATTTTTTATATAATTTTTGAATATATAAATTTTACTTCAAAAAATTTAAAATATCTATGATCGAATTCATATAAAAATTAGTCAATTTGACATTCATACTCCGATAAGATTAAAACAAATTGAAATGAAGGAAGTATAATTTATGAATGAGTTGCTTGGGTTGTGCCAAGTGATGTGTGGCTATAATTTATGGTTTAGCACATTATTCGCCTTGCATTTTTATACGCTTTAATGATAAAATACACCTTATTTGTGTGCAATAGGGTCCATTTTATGTTTTGGTGAATTGGAGATAAAAGTAGAAGAAAAAGGAGACCTACAAGTCGAAAGCGTGCGCGAGAGCAGTGAATGAGAGAACCTGGCGACGCCAGGCTTGAAGCTGGTGCTAGGCTGGCATTGCAAGGCAAAGGCCAAGCAGAACCGGGCGTTAGGCTGGCGACGCCAGGCTTGGGGCCAGGTCCAGTCTGAATTTTGAAGACTTAATTCGTTTTCGGGTTTGACTAGGACTTGGCCTACACGTTTAGGTCTTTTCCTACGCATATAAATAGACCTAAAAACGCCACTTTTGGAGACTTTTGAAACCGGACGCAAGGATAGATCATAGAACAACCACCGAGAGTTAGAGACAACAATTTCTACATCAACTTATATTTATCTAGTACTTTAATTATGCATCATACTTTGGATATTGTTACTTTGATAATGAGTAATTAAATTCATAGTCTAAGGTTTTGACGGAACCTATTGAAGGATAATTTTCTTGTTACGTTAATATAAATTTGCTATAATATTTTCTCTATTTGTTCAACTATATTATTCTTGTGGTTGATTGAAGGACCCTCAATTAGTTGTGCCTATTTAGTATGTATTACTTGGGAGAGAGTGCATATTTAGGTAGTTGTTGAACCACATCACTCCTAAACGTATATGAGGGATCAATACGGATGTTTAAAGGTGGAATTAGGGATAACGAAACCTTGGTGCGATCTGAGTGAGCTGTACTTAATGCCAGCTAGCATAGTTCAGGAGAATATGTCTAGTAAATTGTGGTAATTACCGGGGAGAGCGTTACGATAGTTAGAGTACTCATAGTCGATAGAGAAGACTTAGGCAAATTTGTAGAAAACATAGCGGAAAAGATTCCGACAATAGGAAAAATCACAATCTTAGGTCATTCCAATTCTTATCTACAACCTGTAGTATCCCTATTTATTAATCTACTACTTTAATTATTTAGTTAATTAGATATAAGAATCTTAATATTTATAACTTAGGAATTGTTCGAGCTTGTCTTCTTAGCAATATTGAATAGTTGTAGCTAAGACTTAGTTCTCTGTGGGATTTGACTCTAGACTTGTAAACCGGATTATATTTGCAACGACCGCTTAGTCCTTTTTATAAGGCATAGTTTGGCGTGATCAAATTTTGGCACCATTGCCCAATGAGAATAATGAGTTGATCTTGACTCGTACAGTTACGGGTTGGCGAATTTGTATGGATTATAGAAAATTGAACACAGCCACCTGGAAATACCATTTTCCTTTACCATTCATTGACTAAATGTTGGATAGATTGGCAGGGAGGTCTCACTTCTGCTTTTTGGATGGGTATTCAGGGTACAATTAGATTTCCATAGCCCTTGAGGATAGAGAGAAGACATCATTCACTTGTTTGTATGGCATCTTTTCCTTTCCGAGAATGTCGTTTGGCTTATGCAATGCACCGGCCACCTTTCAGAGGTGTTTGTTAGCCATTTTCACTGATATGGTTGAAGATATTATGCAAGTCTTTATGGACAATTTCTCTGTGGTGGGAGATTCATTCGAAGACTGTTTTCACAATTTAAGAAGAGTGTTGAAAAGGTGTGTGGAGACAAATTTAGTGTTGAACTGGTAGAAGTGCCATTTTATGGTACAAGAAGGTATATTGTTGTGGCATTGAGTTCCCAATAACGGTATTGAGGTTGACCATGCTAAGGTTGACGTAATTGAGAAGTTGCCTCCGCCCACTTCAGCCAAGGCAGTAAGAAGTTTCCTTGGGCACGACGGGTTCTACAGACGGTTTTTAAAGGATTTCGTCTAAAATTGCTAACCCCTTATGTAAACTCTTTGAAAAGGATCATTCTTTTGTGTTTTCTGATGACTGCATGTTAGCATTTGAGTAGCTGAAAAGGAGACTGGTGACTGCACCAATAAACGTTGCACCCAAATGGGAGCAACCGTTTGAGCTCATGTGTGATGCGAGTGACTATGTTATGGGAGCATTCCTGGGGAAGTGGAAGGACAAACTGGTGCACCCAATTTACCATGCAAGCAGAATGCTAAACGGTGCACAACTCAATTATACCATGATTGAGAAAGAGATGTTGGTTGTGGTGTTTGCATTCGACGAATTCAGGTCTTATTTGATTGGTTGAAAAGTGATTGTTTATACTGACCATGCAACACTTAGGTACCTGATAGCAAAAAAGGATTCAAAGCCATGCTTGATCCGTTGAGTTCTTTTGCTACAAGAATTTTATTTGGAGATCCGCGATAGAAAAAGGGCAGAAATCCAAGTGGTGGACCACCTTTCAAGGTTGGAGAGAGCTGAAAAGAAAGTCGAGGTAAAAGATATAACTGATACATTCCCGGATGAACAATTTCTAGCTGTGACATATGAGGAGGCGCCATGGTATGCAGACATTGCAAACTACCTAGCAAGCGGTATAGTCCCCTATGATCTTTCCCCTGTTCAAAAGAAAAATTTCTTTCGTGACTGTCACATGTATTATTGGGATGAGCCCTACCTGTTCAGGATTTGTGTTGATAACATGATCTGGAGACGTATCCCCGAGATAGACCAATCTTCTGTTTTGCAGACTTGTCATCACCATATGGTGTCCATTTCGGGGGAATAAGGACCATTGCGAAAGTGCTAGAATCAGGCTTCTACTAGCCGATAGTTTTCAAAGATGCTCTTTTATGGGTGAAAGGTCGTGACGAATGCCAACGAACATGGAATATTTCCCGCCAACATGAGATTCCTATGAGCCCAATTCAAGAGGTAGAAGTGTTTGACGTATGGGGAGTTAATTTCATGGGGCCTTTCGTCAGCTCATATGGCAACAAATACATACTCGTAGCGGTGGGCCATATGTCGAAATGGGTGGAGGTTGCGGCGCTCCCGACAAATGATGCTAAGGGGGTAGATGGTTTTTTGAGAAATAACATATTCACCTGATTTGGCACTCCAAGGGCGATAATCAATGACGGAGGCACTCGGTTCTGTAATCGAGCCTCCACAAAGCTGTTAGAAAAGTATGGTGTATGTCACAATGTGTAATGACCCGGTCGGTTGTTTTGAGAGTTAGCACCCAGATCCCCTAATAACTGTTTTTCCCATGTCTATTTCTACTTTTTTTGGACTTGTCGGAACGTTTAGTTGTGAATTTCGGAGAGTTTTTGGACACATAGTCCTTATATGTGAGTTTAAGCTTTAGAAATAAGACCGTAGTTAGAACTGTGTGAAGACAGATCCTGAATGGAATTACGTCGACTCCGTTAGATCCGCTGGGTTATTTTGGGGTTAGGAGCATGTCCGGAATGTGTCTTCGAGGTCTGTAGTAGATTTAGGCTTCAATTGGCCAAGTTAGAATTTCGGCGATTTCGACCGATATGTGAAAATTTGATATCGGGTTCGGAATAGAATTCTGAGAGTTTCTGTAGGTACGGTGTGTCATTTATGACCTGTGTGTAAAATTTGAGGTCATTCGGATGAGTTTTGACGTGTTTCGGCATCAGTTGTGGATTTTGAAAATTTCATAAGTTCTTAGGCTTGAATCCATGCATAATTGGTGATTTTGATGTTATATGATGTGTTTTGAAGGCTCGATTAAGTTTGAATGAGGTATTAGGATTGGTTGGTAAGTTTGGTCGAGGTCCCGGGGGCCTCAAGTGTATTTCGGATACTCAAACGGGCATTTTTAGCCTTATGTGATTGCTGGTTTTGCTAGTGGAATTGCAGCAGTTCTTCCTTCATCGTGATCGCGTGAGTAAGTCTGCGATCGCGTAGAGTAAATGGAGGCAGGAAGGATTTTTTTCATCGCGATAGCATAAAGAGGAACGCGATCGCATAGGTTGGGCAGCCTTGGCCACTGCATTCGCGTGGGCCTTGTTGCGTTCGCGTAGTAGAAATAAGGCGGCAGGTGTTTTAGCGTACTTCTACGTGGCTGCATTAAGCCAACCGCGATCGCGTAGGTATGAGTATGTTGAGGAACGCGTTCACGATCTTATCCCTGCGTTCGCATAGAGGAAAATTTAGGCGCGTGTTTGTTACTCTTCGCGATCGCGACTGGTGGTCCGCGATCGCAGTGAAGAGGACCTGGGCAGAATCTAAAAAGACCCAAATCGAGGGTTTGAACCATTTTTTCATATTTTGAACTTGAGAGCTCGGGAAAGTGCGATTTTTAAATAGATTTTCACCTGGGCAATTTGGGTAAGTAATTCTTACTCGGTTTAGACTAATTCCCATGATTATACACTCAAATCTATCCTTTAATTTCGAATTTATGGTGAAAAATTGGGGAAAATTTGGATAAAGTTCTTAGGCCAAGTTTTTGAGTTTTGATCGAGATTTTGGTATCTGATTCGAGTAATTCTTGTATGGTTAGACTCGTGAGTGAATGGGTGTTCGGAATTTATAATTTTTACTTGATTCCAAGACGTGGTCCCGGTGGACGTTTTGGGCAATTTTTGAAACTTCGCGTATTTACTTCGAACTAATTAGCTAGATTGATTTCTTAAAGTGATATTTACATGATGTAATTGAATTGAATAGATTTGGGCCATTCGGAGTCGGATATTCGTGGCAAGAGCGTCGTTTTGAGTTGAGTAGAGCAGCCGAGGTAAGTGGCTTGCCTAACTCTGTGTTGGGGACTTCCCTTAGGTTGTTTTGATACTATTTGTTGTATGGACGCCGTGTACGTGAGGTGACGAGTACGTACACTGGACATTGTTGCTAAAATTCCATTTATCCTATCCATGCCATATATCATTTTACTCTTATATCACTGTTTAGTGTGTTACTTGTGTAGTTTAGATTAGGAAGAAGCATGCCTACCTGTTTTACCTAAATTCTCTATTTGATACAATGTGAACCATGTTAGTTGGTCTTTATCTGTTACTTTTCTGTGACTTGTTCCTGAACTTTTTAAATACACCTTATTCGACATTCATTCACATTGCATATTTAAATTGGGACTACAGACGTATTCCGGGAGCTTTTCCCATGTACTGCATATTTAAATAGGGACTATGGACGTATTCCGGGAGCTTTCCCCTTGTACTACATATTTAAATTGGGACTACGGACGTATTCCGGGAACTTTCCCCTTGTACTGCATCTTTGCATTTGGAACTACGGGATGTATCCCGGGAGATTCCATGGTGTGATACGTTGTGTTGAGCCAAGAGCTCGCTGTTTTACTTTCGAATTATTCATTTTTACTGTTTATCTTAGAATTTATATCCTTCTATACTATTTTAAACTGTTACTACTTATGAAAATCCAGTAGAGCCTTAACCTGACCTCGTCACTAGTTGACTAGGGTTAGGCTTGGCACTTACTGGGTACCATTTGTGGTGTACTCATGTCCTTTCCTCCACATGTTATTCGTGTGCAGATCCAGGTACCAATACGCAGTTCCGTGGCTAGGGGTCTTGTAGCTTTTTCGAGGAGACTGCAAGGTAATTCTGCCGCGTATGCAGAATCCTACGAGTCACCTTCTATTCTAGTTTAGACAGAGACATCTTATGTATTTTCTGCTTCTTCGTTGTATAGAGCTATTTTAGTATAGAGCTTGTGACTAAATGTGACATTCTGGGTTTTGGGAAGTTATATTTGTACATGCTGAGCGGCTATGTTATGTCTACTTGTGCTTTTCTTTCTGTCTTTATTTTATCATCTATATTTCTCCGCAAATTTAGGCTTACCTAGTCGTCGAGACTAGGTGCCATCACGATCCCTTTCGAAGGGTAAATAGGGTCGTGACAAGTTGGTATCAGAGCATCTAGGTTCATAGGAGTCACAAGTCACAAGACGGTTTATTAGAGTCTCGCGGATCGGTGCGGAGATGTCTGTATCTATCTTCGAGAGGCTATGTAACTGTTAAGAACAATCACATTCTTTGGAATTCCTTGTCGTGCTAGTTACTCACATTATATTCTAAAACTCTATTCTATTCTTCTCACATATGGTGAGGACCCGTACCGGACGTACCGACGATCAGGCACCTAAGCCCCCAGCCAGAGCCGCCAGAGGTAGGGGCAGGGGCAGAGGACGTGCACGCGGTGCAGCCCGAGCACCGTCGAGAGCAGAGATGAAGGAGCCCTCAGCAGATACAGTTGGAGGGGCACGTGAGGTACCTACTATTACTCTAGCCCTCCAGGAGACTTTGGCTCAGTTCATGAGCGCTTTCAGTACTCTGAGTCAGGAGGGACTACTCCTGGTAGCTCCAGCCACATCTCATGCTGGGGGAGGGGCACAGACTCCCGCAGCCCGTACTCTTGAGCAGAGGATCCATGTTGGGCAGGTTCCAGAGTATATTCCTATGCCCCCAGCGGCTCCAGCTCAGCATGATGCTAGGGTAGCTCCTTCTGAGGCAGAGCTACTCAGACTTGAGAGGTACAAGAAGTACCACCCACCTAATTTCAGCGGACTAGATTTAGATGACGCTCTGGGTTTTCTTGAGGAGAGTCATCGCATTCTCTGCACTATGGGTATTGTGGAGACGAGTGGGGTTTCTTTCACCGCTTTCCAGCTGAGGGAAGCAACTTATCAGTGGTGGTGTGCCTATGAGTTGAGTAGTCCGGAAGAGGCAGCTTCACTTACTTGGGCTCAGTTCTCAGAGATGTTTTTGCTTGAGTTTGTTCCCCAGAGATTCAAGGATGCTTGGCGTGTAGAGTTTGAGCAGTTACGCCAGGATACTATGACTGTGTCGGAGTATGCAGTCCGTTTTAGTGACTTGGCTCGTCATGCACCGGCCTTGGTTTCCACGATCAGAGAGAGGGTTCGACGCTTCATTGAGGGGCTCCACCCTAGTATTCGGACCAGTATGGTCAGAGAGTTGGAGACAGATATCACTTACCAGCAGGCCGTGAGTATTGCCCGGAGGATTGAGAGTATATTGGCCCGGGACAGGGAGGAGAGAGAGTTCAAGAGGTCTCAAGAGACTGGCAAATACTCAGGAGTTCGTGCACCAGCAGCATGTTATGGTAGGGGTTTTGTCAGTCGCCCTGTTCATTCAGCTCTTCCAGCAGCCAGTGGTATTTCAGCTCCTTCTAGACCTCAGGAGCCTTACTATGCACCACCAGTATCTAGTGTGCCTCCTGCTCGAGGTGCTATCACCGGCCAGTCCAGCATGCCAGTTCAGAGTCAACATCAGCCGCCACGTCCTCCGAGGGGTTATTTGGGTGTCGTGAGCCTCGCCACGTGATCAGAGATTTCCCTAGAGCTAGGAGGGGTGCATCATCTCAGACTTATCAATCCCCACGTGCTCCACCGGGTCCTCTAGATATTCTTCCAGTCCCAGCTACCGCCCCACCTTCTCAGACAGCTCGAGGTAGAGGTCGGAGTGGTCGAGGTTGCCATAGAGGGGGAGGCCAGGCCAGGTACTATGCTATCCCAACCTGTTTAGAGGTCGTCGCTTCAAATTCAGTCATCATAGGTATTGTCCCTGTTTGTCATAGGGATGCATCAGTATTATTTGATCCAGGCTCTACGTATTCATATGTGTATTCTCATTTTGCTTCACATCTGGGGATATCTCAGGATTCTTTGAGTTCCCCCATTTATGTTTCTACTCCCGTGGGGGATTCTCTTATTGTGGACTGCGTATATCGGCCGTGTTTGATTGTTATCAATGGTTTTGAGACTAGGGTTGATTTTTTATTACTCAGTATGGTAAATTTCGATGTTATCTTGGGCATTGACTGGTTGTCGCCCCATTATGCTATTCTTGATTGTCACGCCAAAACCGTGACGCTGGCTATGCCAGGTTTACCGAGATTAGAGCGGAGAGGTACCTTAGAGTATACTCCTCGTAGAGTCATTTCTTTCCTTAAGGCTCAGCGGATGGTTGAGAAGGGATGTGATGCGTATTTGGCCTATGTGAGAGATGCTAGTGTTGATACCCCTACAGTTGAGTCAGTACCAGTGGCGAGGGATTTTCCGGATGTGTTTCCAGCTGATCTTCGGGGTATGTCGCCCTACAGAGATATTAATTTCGGCATTGAATTGTTGCCGAGCAGTCGGCCCATTTCCATTCCTCCCTATCGTATGGCTCCTCCTGAGTTGAAGGAGTTGAAGGAACAGTTGCAGGAGTTGCTTGATAAGGGTTTCAACAGGCCCAGTGTATCACCTTGGGGTGCTCTGGTATTATTTGTGAAGAAAAATGATGGTTCTATGCATATGTGCATTTATTATCGGCAGCTGAACAAGGTTACAGTGAAGAACATGTATGCTTTGCCTCGCATTGATGATTTGTTTGACCAGTTACAGGGTGCCAGGGTATTTTCAAAGATTGACTTGCATTTTGGCTATCATCAGTTGAAGATTCGGGAGCAGGATATCCCGAAGACTGCCTTCAAGACCAGATATGGTCACTATGAGTTCCTGGTCATGTCATTTGGGCTGACCAATGCCTCAGCAACCTTTATGCACTTGATGCAAAATGTGTTTCGGCCTTATCTTGATTCTTTCTTCATTGTGTTTATTGACGACATCTTGGTATATTCTCGGTCCTAGGAGGACCATGAGTCGCATTTGAAGATTGTGCTCTAGACTTTGAGGGAGAAGAAGTTGTATGCAAAATTTTCTAAGTGTGAATTTCGGCTTGATTCTGTGGTATTCTTAGGCCATGTGGTGTCTTTTGATGGGATCAAGGTAGATCCGAAGAAGGTGGAGGCAGTGCAGAGTTGGCCTAGACCGTCATCAGGTACTAAGATCCGCAGTTTCCTTGGTTTGGTAGGGTACTATCGCCGTTTTGTGGAGGGATTTTCATCCATTGCAACACCTATGACTAGGTTGACCCAAAAGGGTGCTCCGTTCAGGTGGACTGAGGAGTGTGATGAGAGCTTTCAGAAGCTCAAGACAGCCTTGACTACAACTTCAGTGTTGGTATTCCCTACAGGTTTAGGTTCCTATACAGTCTATTGTGATGCTTCGAGGATTGGCCTTAGGGCGGTATTGATGAAGGATGGTAGGGTGATTGCCTACGTGTCCAGACAGTTGAAGGTGCATGAGAAGAACTATCCAGTTCATGATCTCGAGTTCGCAGCGGTTGTTCACGCCCTGAAGATATGGCGTCATTATTTATACGGTGTTCCTTGTGAGATTTTCACGGATCACCAGAGTTTGCAGCACATGTTCAAGTAAAAGGACCTCAACTTGCGCTAGCGGAGATGGTTGGAGTTACTAAAGGACTATGACATCACCATATTATACCAGGCGGGGAAATCCAATGTGGTGGTTGTTGCCTTGAGTCGACGGGCGGAGAGTTTGGGGAGTTTGGAATATCTTCTGGCAGTTGAGAGGCCCTTAGCATTGGATGTTCAGTCCTTATCCAGTCAGTTCGTGAGATTGAATCTTTCAGAGCCTTGCCGGGTATTAGCTTGTGTGGTTGCTCGATCTTCTCTTTATGTCCGCATTCGATAGCGCCAGTATGATGAACCCCACCTTCTGGTTCTTCATGACAGGGTTCAGCGAGGTGATTCCAGGGATGTGACTATAGGAGATGACGATGTGATGAGGATGCAGGGTCGGATCTGTGTGCCCGATGTGGATGGGCTTCGGGAGTTGATTCTTGAGGAGGCCCATAGCTCGCGGTATTCCATTCATCCGGGTACCGCGAAGATGTACTAGGATCTGAGACAACACTATTGGTGGAGAAGGATGAAAAATCATATAGTGGAGTTTGTGGCCAAATGTCTCAACTGCCAGCAAGTCAAATATGAACATCAGAGACTAGGAGGGCTACTTCAGCAGATTGAGCTTCCAGAGTGGAAGTGGGAGCAAATCAGCATGGACTTTGTGGTTGGATTTCCTCGGGCTTTGATAAAGTTCGATGTTATTTGGGTGATTAGGGATTGGCTGACCAAGTCAGCACATTTCATTCCAGTGTTGACTACATATTCCTCCGAGAGGTTGGCGGAGATTTATATCAGGGAGATTGTTCGCCTCCACGGTATTCCAGTATCTATCATTTCAGATAGAGGTTCACAGTTCACTTCACGGTTCTGGAGAGCCGTTCAGCAGGAGCTAGGCACCAGGGTGGAGTTTAGTACAACCTTTCACCCTCAGACGGACAGCCAGTCCGAGCGCACGATTCAGATTTTTGAAGATATGCTCTGTGACTGTGTGATGGATTTTGGAGGTTCGTGGGATCGGTATTTTCCACTTGCAGGGTTTTCTTATAATAACAGCTACCAGTCCAGCATTCAGATGGCACCGTATGAGGCTTTATATGGTAGGCGGTGCCGGTCTCCAATGGGATGGTTTGAGCCGGGCGAGGCCCGATTGTTGGGTACAGATTTGGTTCCTAGATAAGATGAAGGTGATTTAGGAGAGACTTCGTACAGCTCAGTCCAGGCAGAAGAGTTAGGCGAACCGGAAAGTTCGTGATTTGGCGTTTATGGCGGGTGATCGGGTTTTGCTTCGGGTATCGCCTATGAAGGGCGTCATGAGGTTCGGGAAGAAAGGTAAGTTGAGTCTGAGATTTATTGTCCTTTTTGAGGTGTTGAGGTGTGTTGAGGAGGTTGCTTATGAGCTAGACTTGCCTCCCAACCTAGCAGGAGTTCATCCGGTGTTCCACGTCTCTATGCTCCGGAAGTATCACGGTGACCCGACCCATGTTTTGGATTTCAGCTAGTCCAGTTGGACAAGGATTTATCATATGTTGAGGAGCCAGTAGCTATATTGGACAGGCAGGTCAGAAAGCTCAGGTCGAAGAATATTGCATCAGTCAAGGTTCAGTGGAGGGGTCAGCCGGTGAGGAGGCAACTTGGGAGACCGAGCAGGACATGCGCAGTCAGTACCCTCATCTTTTCACAACTTCAGGTATGTCTCTATACTCATTCGAGGACGAACGATTTTCTTAAGAGGGGGAGAATGTAACGACCCGGTCGGTCATTTTGAGAGTTAGCACCTCGATACCCTAATAACTGTTTTCCCCGTGTCTATTTCTGCTTTAGGGGCTTGTCGTAACGTTTAGTTGTGAATTACGGAGAGTTTTTGGACACATAGTCCTTATGTGTGAGTTTAAGCTTTAGAAATCGGACAGTAGTTGGAACTGTGTGAAGACGGATCTGGAATGGAATTCTGTCGACTCTGTTAGCTCCGTTGGGTGATTTTGGGGTTAGGAGCATGTCCGGAATGTGTTTTCGAGATCTATAGTAGATTTAGGCTTAAATTAGCGAAAGTTAGAATTTCGGCGATTTCGGCCGATAGGTGAAAATTTGATATCAGACTCGGAATGGAATTCTGAGAGTTACTGTAGGTCCGTTGTGTCACTTATGACCTGTGTGTAAAATTTGAGGTCATTCGGATGAGTTTTGACGTGTTTCGGCATCGGTTGTGGATTTTGGAAATCTCATAAGTTCTTAGGCTTGAAACCATGCATAATTGGTGATTTTGGATGTTATTTGATATGTTTTGAAGGCTCAACTACGTTTGAATGAGGTATTAGGACTGGTTGGTAAGTTTGGTCGAGGTCTTGGGGGGCCTCGGGTGTGTTTCGGATGCTCAAACGGGCATTTTTAGCTTTATGTGATTGATGGTTTTGCTGGTGGAATTGCAGCAGTTTTTCCTTCATCGCGATCGCGTGAGTGAGTCTGCGATCGCGTAGAGTAAATGGAGGCAGGAAGGATTTTGTTCATCGCGATAGCATAAAGAGGAACGCGATCGCATAGGTTGGGCAGCCTTGGCCACTGCGTTCGCGTGGGCCTTGTTGCATTCACGTAGAAAAAATAAGGCGGCGGGTGTTTTAGCATACTTCTACGCGGCTGCGTGAAGCCAACCGCGATCGCGTAGGTATGAGTATGTTGAGGAACGCGTTCGTGATCTTATCCCTATGTTCGCGTAGAGGAAAATTTAGGTGCGTGTTTTTTACTCTTCGCGATCGCGACTGGTGGTCCACGATCGCGGTGAAGAGGACCTGGGCAGAATCTAAAAAGACCCAAATTGAGGGTTTGAACCATTTTTTCATATTTTGAACTTGGGAGCTCGGGAAAGTGCGATTTTTGAAGAGATTTTCACCTAGGCAATTTGGGTAAGTAATTCTTACTCGGTTTAGACTAATTCTCATGATTATACTCTCAAATTTATCCTTTAACTTCGAATTTATGGTGGAAAATTGGGGAAAATTCTGATAAAGTTCTAAGGCCAAGTTTTTGAGTTTTTATCGAGATTTTGGTATCCGATTCGAGTAATTCTTGTATGGTTAGACTCGTGAGTGAATGAATGTTCGAAATTTATAATTTTTACCCGATTTCGAGACGTGGTCCCGGGGGACGTTTTGGGAAATTTTCCAAATTTTGCGTGTTTACTTCGAACTAATTAGCTAGATTGATTTCTTAAAGTGATATTTACATTATGCAATTGAATTGAAGAGATTTGGGTAATTCGGAGTCGGACTCGTGGAAAGAGCGTGGTTTTGAGTTGAGTAGAGCAGTCGAGGTAAGTGACTTGCCTAACTCTGTGTTGGGGACTTCCCTTAGGTTGTTTGATACTATTTGTTGTATGGCCGCCGTGTACGTGAGGTGACGATTACGTACACGGGCCATTGTTCCTAAAATTCCATTTTTCCTATCCATGCCATAAATCATTTTACTCTTATTTCACTATTTAATGTGCTACTTGTGTAGTTTTGATTATGAAGAAGCATGCCTACCTGTTTTACCTAAATTCTCTATTTGATACAATGTGCACCATGTTAGTTAGTCTTTATCTGTTCCTTGTCTGTGACTTGTTCCTGAACTGTTTAAATACACCTTATCCGGCATTCATTCGCATTGCATATTTAAATTGGGACTACGGACGTATTCTGGGAGCTTTCCCCCTGTACTGCATATTTATATTGGGACTACAGGCGTATTCTGGGAGCTTTTCCCCTATACTGCATATTTAAATTGGGACTACGGACGTATTCCAGGAGCTTTCCCCATGTACTGCATCTTTGCATTTGGAACTACGGGACGTATCCGGGGAGATCCCACGGTGTGATACGTTGTGTTGAGCCAAGGGCTCCCTGTTGCTGTTTTACTTTCGAATTATTCATTTTTACTGTTTATCTTAGAATTTATATCCTTCTGTACTATTTTAAACTGTTTCTACTTATGAAAATCCAGTAGAGCCTTAACCTGACCTCGTCACTACTTCACTGGAGTTAGGCTTGGCACTTACTGTGTACCAATTGTGGTGTACTCATGCCCTTTCCTGCACATATTTTCGTGTGCAGATCTAGGTACCTGTACGCAGTTCCGTGGATAGGGGTCGTGTAGATGTTTTGAGGAGACTGCAAGGTAATTTTGCCGCGTCTGAAGAATCCTACGAGTCACCTTCTATTCTAGTTTAGATAGAGACATCTTATGTATTTTCTGCTTCTTCGTTCTATAGAGCTATTTTAGTACAGAGCTTGTGACTAAATGTGACATTCTGGGTTTTGGGAAATTATATTTGTACATGTAGAGCGGCTATGTTATGTCTACTTATGCTTTTCTTTCAGTCTTTATTTTATCATCTATATTTCTCCACAAATTTAGGCTTACCTAGTCGTCGAGACTAGGTGCCGTCACGATCCCTTTCGGAGGGTAAATCGAGTCGTGACACAATGTTGCCACCCCATATTATCCACAAACGAGTGGGCAAGTAGAAGTGTAGAACATAGAGATAAAGAGTGTTTTGACAAATACTGTGAATGCTACAAGAACGGTTTTGGCAAGAAAGTTAGAGGATGCACTATGGGCCTAGCGTACCGCCTTCAAAACTCCGATTGGTATGTCGCTGTATAAAATGGTATTTGGGAAGGCATGTCACCTACCAGTGGAGTTGGGGCATAGAGCTTTATGGGCACTGAGGCAGTTGAATCTCGATATAGAAGCTGTGGACACAAGTAGAGTCACATAGCTGCATGAGCTTGATGAATTTCGTTACCACGCTTTTGAGAGCACAAGATTATACAAGGAGAGAATGAATATAATGCATGATAAAAATATTATTGAGCGGAGTTTTAAACCCGGAGATAAGGTATTGCTATATAACTCAAGGTTGAGGTTATTTTTGGGTAAGTTAAAGTCACGATGGTGGGGACCTTTTAGTGCGGTAGAGATTCATCCAACCGGAGCCATAGAGATTGCAACATCAAATGAATCTCGCACGTTTAGAGTCAATGGGCATAGGTTAAACATTATTTGGGCATGGAAGATGCGAAAGTAGGGTCGGTGACTCATCTTCTCGAGCCACCAAGGTTAAGCGAGCCTTAAGTGCAATTATTTGTGTCGTGTCGCGACGTTAAATCATGTGCTTCATGGGAGGCAACCCATTGTAATTTTGTATTCGTCGTGCCTCGACGTTAACTAAGGCGCTCGTTGGGAGGTAACCCTCTTCGTAGTTGATTTTTAGTGTAGTTAGAATTTTTATTTTTATTTTTAGGTACTAACAAGTTTGCAGGTGAGTTTGGGCAAGTCGAGCAGGGTTTCAGCATCACCTGACGTACACCAGGCATTGGCTCGAGCCACCAAGGTTAAGCGAGCCTTAAGTGCAATTATATATGTCGTGTTGTGACGTTAAATCATACGCTTCATGGGAAGCAACCCATTATAATGTTGTAATGTTGTATTCGGCGTGCCTCGACGTTAACTAAGGCGCTCGTTGGGAGGTAACCCACTTCGTAGTTGATTTTTAGTGTAGTTAGAATTTTTCTTTTTGTTTTTAGGTACTAACAAGTTTGCAGGTGAGTTTGGGCAAGTCGAGCAGGGTTTCAGCATCACTAACGTACACCAGGCGTTGGGGCTGGCGACGTCAGGATAAAGCTAGGAAAAATCAGGCGCTGGGCTGGCGACGCCAGGATAAAACCAGGAAAAGCTAATGTGGGGCTGGCGACGCCTGGCTAACGCCATGTCCACCAAACCTTAGGCTAGCGACGCTTGGGTAACGCCGGGTACTGGGCCTGGCGATGCCAGGTAAGTTATTTTGGCCCAGTTTAAATTTTTTTCCTTATTTTAGTAAAACCTCCTCACTTACACGCCCTAAACACTGATCACAATACAAAAAAAAACCTAACCTCACTTAAACCAAACCCACATCAAGCTCTAAAAGAAAATTCACAAGCACACACTCATCAGCTTTGCTCTCAACCAAACACGCTGCACGAATCGGCTCACCCACACACACTCAACAACACATTGCCATAGTTGTCTATCCCATTCCCATTGAAGTCATGCTTGGTCTTGCTATTCTTTCACACTCATCATCTCAAGAAACTCCCTCCTCTCAAAAGCTTCAAAGGTATGATTTGATCTCTTTCCTTTGTAATTTTGAGTTGGGTACAGGTATACAATTACACACAAAATTGGTGGTTGTTCTTCATTGCGGTGTTGAGTTTGTGTGCCTCAACCCCATGAACCCCATAGGAATGGTGTTGAGATTGTGAAAGATGTGGTATTACGGAACCCCCAAGTCGATTTGGGAGGATGAGGCAATCCCCCATTTCCATAAGAACTCCCATGTCACTAGTGTGTGTTAAGTGTTTGATATAATGCCTCAATGGCATTCCTTGTCCCTATTGGAGCCCGAGTCTCCGTGATTAATAGACTAGTGTTATGAAGTCATGCACCACATTAAAATATTAAGTATGGGTGGCTCACGGGTAGCCCATGTGTTGTTGTTTGATTCTAATATTAAGAAGATACGAGTTGAAGACTGAGTAACCTTGAAAATTTGGGCAAGATTATGTGTGTAGTGTGTAATGCAGTTTTATCTGTCTACTGCTTATTTGTGTAGGAACGAAGATGCCTCCAAGAAACTACACAAGCAACGGAAAGGCTACTTCAATTGCCCTAGCTAAAGCAAAGGAGACCTCCGCACCTCCTCCAAAAAAGAGAAAAGGGCTAGATTGCTACTTCTAGTCTGAGTGGAGCACAAACTGTGGTAGCTGTAGCTTCCATGCGTCCTCAACCCCAAGGACAACGGGAGTTTGGCATAAACAGCATACCCCTACATACATGGGATTCATACAGGAGATCATCAGGAAGCAGCCATCCAAGAACGTAGCCTGAAAGTGAAGTATCGGGAAATTTTGAGAGGCATCCAAGATTTGGGGTTAAGCTATGTTTTTAAGGACACGGGGCACATCAATCTCAACCTAGTCCGTGAATTCTATGCAGGTTTTGACCCACAGGACATTACGCAGCTGGTGCAAATTCGTGGACGTTTGATAGATTTTTCAGCCACGGTTATATGCGACTTTTTAGATGCACCAAATGTTCTCACACAGCCATTGAATCAATTCATTCACCGGCCTACATATAAAGAGCTGAGGCATAGGTTATGTGGTGTCGAATCTATGACTGCGTGGATCTGAGATAAGGTAACAAACCATCACAAGAGATTCCCTAAGAAGAATATGAAGGCGGAGGCTCGTGTGTGGATTAAACTGATAAACGCACGGCTCCTACCGTGCAATCATGACACGCTCATAAGCTGTGAGAGGGCCTGTGTGCTATAATTCCTTATGACAGGCCAAAGGGTGAATGTGGGTCATCTGATCTTCTACCAGATGTCATCAGTGATAACGAGTAAGAAAATAGACCGAATGCCATTTACTAATTTCTTGACTCAGTTCTTAAAGCACGAGGGGGTTGAGGAGGAGCCTGAATTTGACCACACCATCGATCAGCCCATCCGACAAACGGACATCACTAATCTCCGGCTGAAAGACAAATCTACCATGCCCTCATGGATAGGTGTTGAGCGCAATGCGCGTGATGATAGTTTTACGACCCATCTCTATGGGATGATGGATTTGCAGCTGTGGATAAGGGGTCGCCCGGCCACATCTGAGGAGAGGACTGGATTGGAGCATCGGTACCCGCTTAATGCTCATGCCCAGCAGCTAGTAGGGTTAGGAGATGGATACAGACTCTCTGACGATGAGGATATCAATACGCCGGAGTAGTTTGAGGCTGAGCCAGAGCAGTCAGATGGTGAGGGAGATGATGAGGAGGAGGACGAACATGGTGAAGAGTAGAGAGCGTCAGAGGATGAAGACGCTGCTTGATAAGGGAGTTTCTTTACACCCTACTCATTTTTCGTGTTTTGTCATTTTGTGCATGCATAGAGGACAATGCATGATCTAAGTGTGGGGTGGGAACTTGTACATGTTATTATTAGTTATTTAGTATTTGTTTGCTTTGTTTTAGTATGTGTTTTAGTATTAGTTTAGTAATTGATTTGGCTAGGTGTTTTAATTATTTAGTGTTAGTTAAAAAAACATAAAAAACAAAGTATATATATAAAAAAACTGATAAATTGAACTCTTCCCAACGATGGATGTCCTAGACAGTTTTCTTAAGGGAAGTAAGTCTAAACAGAAATACCAAAAAGCCTTTTTTAGGTAGTGTAGTAATTCACCTACATGTATGTATCGTAGTTAACCTCGTTGAGCCTATAATCCTATTTCTTTGGTAACCACATTACAAGTCGTACACCTTTGTTTTAATCGACCATATATTTAAACCTTGTCACCTCTCATGAGCACTTGAATTGTGAGAAATTATGAAAAAGTCAAAGTATGGGGTGGTGGATTGGCTTTTGAGTGGAACAATTAAAATAAGGAGAAATGTGCATTAAAAAAATGAATGAAAAATAAGTCTTGATGATAATGGCTAGTGATATACTTGTGCTTAAAGAAATATGGGGTAATATAAATTGAAGTGAAGGTGGAATGTTTGGTTTTGCATAAGTATGGGATGTGTGTTAAAGTATATGTATTAAAGTGCTTAAGGGATGTGTAGTCACTCATATCCAAATGTATCCTACTCGACCCGTAGCCTACATTATAATCAATGAAAGTCCGACTTGATCTTAGACTGAATGAAGTCGATTAGTAGAGCATTAAACCACAGGCAAGCCTATGGTTCATCATTTGTGGCATATGAATGTTATTTCTGAGAGCGGGTGAATTTTATCTATCTTGAGTTCCTATGTTCTTAAATTCATTGTGTGTGAAACTAAGCTCTTTGATTGGGTGAGGGCACATGATTCATAAAGGAAAGATAATGTTGTTGACTTCCATGTTAGAGTAAGTAAGTGAATTGTGAATAAGGCATGGTATTTTTGAGTCTAATCTTGAGGCAAGGATGTCATACCTTTGTGCTTAAACTATTTTAAAGATTCTTGGTATAATGAGTTAAGGGAATTGCTTAATAGGTAGTGTCTATGAGTGTAGTTTGATTGCTCGAGGACGAGCAATGTTTAAGTGTGGGGTATAGATGTATGGCTATAATTCATGGTTTAACACATTATTCGCATTGCATTTTTATATGCTTTAATGATAAAGTACACCTTATTTGCACTAAATAAGGTCCATTTTATGTGTAGGTGAATTGGAGATGAAAGTAGAAGAAAAACAAGACCTACAAGTCGAACGCGTGCGCGGGAGCAGTGAATGAGAGAATCTGGCGAGGTCAGGCTTGAAGTTGGCGTTAAGCTGGCGTTGCAAGGCAAAGGCCAAGCAGAACCAGGCGTTAGGCTGGCGACGCCAGGCCTGGGGCCAAGTCTAATCCGACTTTTGAAAACTTAATTCGTTTTTGGGTTTGACTAGGACTTGGCCTACACATTTAGGTCTTTTCCTACACATATAAATAGACCTAAAAATGCCACTTTTGGAGACTTTTGCAACCGGAGGCAAGGATAGCTCATAGAACAACCGCCGGAAGTTAGAGTCAACAATTTCTACATCACTTTATCTTTATCTTGTACTTTAATTATGCAACATACTTTGGATATTGTTACTTTGATCATAAGTAGCTAAATTCATAGTCTAAGGTTTTGATGGTACCTATAAAAGGATGATTTTCTTGTTACGTTAATATAAATTTGCCGTAGTATTTTCTCTATTTGTTCAACTATATTATTCTTGTGGTTGATTGAAGGGCCCTCAATTAGTTGTGCCTATTTAGTATGTATTACTCGGGAGAGAATGCATATTTAGGTAGTTGTTGAACAATATTACTCCTAAACGTATATGAGGAATCAATACGGAGGTTTAAAGGTGGGATTAGGGATAACGAAACCTTGGTGTGATCAGAGTGAGTTGTACTTAATGCCTGCTAGCGTAACTCGGGAGAATATGTCTAGTAAATTGTGGTAATTACTCGGGAGAGAGTTACGACAGTTAGAGTGCTCATGGTCGATAGAGAAGACTTAGGCAAATTTGTAGAAAATGTAGCGGAAAAGATTCCAACAATAAGGAAAATCACAACCTTAAATCATTTCAATTCTCGTTTACAACCCATAGTATCCCTAGTTGTTAATATACTACTTTAATTACTTAGTTAATTAGATATAAGAATCTTAATATTTATAACTTAGGAATTGTTTGAGCTTGTCTTCTTAGCAATATTGAACAGTTGTAGCTAAACCTTAGTTTTCTGTGGGATTCGACTCCGGACTTGTAAACCAGATTATATTTGCAACGACCGCTTAATCCTTTTTATAAGGCATAGTTGGACGTGATCAACCAGTAAACCCAATTCATTGATATATTTTACACACGGCACTATGTATTTCAATTTATAAATAAAGCTCAGGAGACGCTCACAAAGTTTAAGTGTGTAAGTAACTTTTGGGAATGAATTAGACGGCAATATATGTATTTTCCCAATAATTAAATATTAAAATTAATTAATTATTCTCTCAATCTTCTTGTTTAATTAGGACCTAATAGTTGTTTGATTGGTGGGTTCATGATTACACAGCATGACACATGGGGATCATGCCACTTGACTAACTTTACTAGGAATTATGGGATGTGTTGACATTTTTAGCCTTTTTATTTATTTAATGGGGTCTGAATAATGGTCTATCCTGGCCTATTTAAATGCCAGCTTTCATGGGAGAGCCATAGTTAGTTTTGGTCATCATCAACTGAACTCTCTCCATTTTACCTTCTCAAGTAGTACTTCTAGTAGCTACAATTTTCAAATTTTATTTAATTTCGATATTTGACATATGGCTACTTTGCTACCTGCTGAGAACTGGGCATGCATCGACGGCTGCGATGACTTGAGCAACTTTGAGGTCTCACAAATCGACGGTGAAATTGTTATGTCTTTACTTGATGACATGCAAAGCGAATTAGGTGATGATCATCAAGATGATGAGAGATTAACGAGTGTAATTAGATCTCTTGAAGCAGAAATTGATTTAGGTCAATCTCGTCCCGCTTTCACTTCTGTGATATCTGAACTGGCCGTAAGAGTCCATGATCATGATTCTTTCCGAGATAAGCAACGGAGAAATTATAACCTTGAGGATTTGCAATCGTGGGATAATTTTGGCCAATGTCAAAGCCAGGATTTTGGAGAATCAAATGATCTTGATTTCAGTTGGATGGAAATGGAGATAGAGAATATGGCCTCTTCGTACCCTAGCGATGGCATGAACTTGTGGTACATGGACACCAACTATGAACAAGATCATGAGGTTGATGTTGGGATCTCTGACTATTCTGATACCGTTTTCTTTGAGGGAAACGATTATCATTCTTTATGGCAAGAACAAAATGCATAAAATCTTTGTACAAATATAAATTCAAATTCGGTGTAAGGAAAAAAAAGAGAATGATAATCTTTTCTCCTGAATAGTTTACACTCATATCATGGAGTTCAAAGCTGTTGGATTTAGTTTTTATTAACGTACTTTAAGTATTTTGGCCTTTTTTTTTCTTTGGTGTTTTCTTTCAACAATTGAAAGGAAAATAATGGAGACATCTAAAAAATTTGACGTTGATTAACCTATCAGTACCGTACATCAAGTCTATTACGACGATATAATCATACAAATTTGGAGATTCATGGGAGGAAATAATGGAGACATCTAGTTGACTGTCTTCAGCCTTCCTTAGTCGTACCTAGTAGTGTATTTCCCTATATAGACCGAGATAGAAATTATAGAATATTAGTATGTGTTAATCTTCGAGTGGGGAACTTACGAGAAATGATAAAGTTATCGTTATGTGACGGGTAAGTCACGAGATTGAGATCAAGATAGGCTGCTTGCCTATATCACATTCCTTTAAGGTGTGGCCTTTTTCTAAACCCTACATAAATACGAAATACTTTATGAATCGAACTGCTCTCTTACGTGGTAATCTCTTCGACAGCCAACAATCCAGCAACTTTTGTCAGAATTAAATTTAGCATAAACTATTCTATACAGTTAAAGTTGGAGTAATCTATTTTTAGCTCCCTTGCGATATAATTCAATAATTTTGCACCAGGCACATAGTAATACAAATTCAAAATTTACCCTATATATATAATATAGTGAAATCCTACTCAGATCTCTAACACCTAGAAATCTGTTAATCTTTTTCTTTATTATTTTTTCCATATAATAGCTCATATATTAAAAAATATTGTCCTTAGACCGGTATAAAATTTATTCATTTTTAGATCAAGAACAGAGAATTAAAGTGATTCTTTCTGGGTGCATCTATAGCGCAAAGTAGTTTTAAAGTTAGTTTAACGACATAGGAAATGAAATGTGAAAATCTTCGTAACTAGATCTCACACAAGTTGACTGATGATTAACTTGATTCATTTCTACATTTAACCCAAGGAACAGTTTTAACTTTTAATGCCTAAATTAATGCAACCAAAATTCAATAACTAAATTACAAAAAGATTTTGCTATCAAGGGTTCATGTATGTAATATTGATTAAAAACAAACTGGTACTGTTTAATGTATTTCTCCTTCCTTACGGTTGCAAGTGCTATGATTTCGTAACGAGGATTCTACCCTTCTAAGTTCATACTCATAGTTAGGGCATACATGGACCAGGTTGGTTTGGATTTTATCAAAATCAAACCAAACCAATTATACCGGTTTGGTTGATTCGATTTTGTCGGATTTTTCGGGATTTTTTATTACATAAATATGAATTCAATCTTGCACTATTAAAGTTATAGATAAAACGGAAAAGGGTTCAAAACACCCCTAAACTATTGAAAAATATTTAAAAATACCCTTCATTCACCTATTGGGCTAAAAAAAACCTCCATCCACTTTTTTGCTCACTTGATGCCCTTTGACGGCTAGGTTAATGCTAAATTAAAAATAATTATTATTCTTTTTGTAAAAGTTAAAAAAAATATTTTGCAAAATATTTTCGTTTTTTTAAACTAATGCACCAATAGTCCCACTAATTTAGTAAAGTCTTCTTCTTCTTTTTTTTTTTCAGTTTTTACAAAAAACAATTCAGTTTTTCCACAAAAATATTTTTTTTCAGTTTTCTTAAAGCATTTTTTTTTTTGTAAAAACAGAAAAAAAAATTATAAAAACAGAAAAAAAAAATGTTTTTAATAAATATTTTCGTTTTTTAAAAACTGAAAAATTATTTTCAACAAAATATTTTCGTTGTTGAAAATTATTTTCTTTTCAGTTTTTTTTAAAAACGATAATATTTTTTCTTTAAAAATAAACTGAAAAACGAAAATAAAACGAAATGCTTTAAAAAATTGAAAAAAAATACTTTTCAAAAACGAAACTATTTTGTTGAAAATATTTTTCTCAGTTTTTAAAAAACGAAAATATTTTATTTAAAAACATTTTTTTCTGTTTTTACAAAAAAAAATGCTTTAAAAAATGAAAAAAATATTTGTTTTTGTAAAAACTGAATTGTTTTTTGTAAAAACTGGAAAAAAAGAAAAAGACTTTACAAAATTAGTGAGACTAGTGATGCATTAGTTTAAAAAAATAAAAATATTTTGCAAAATATTTTTTTTATTAAGGTTTATAAAAGAATAATAATTATTTTTAATTTAGCATTGACCTAACGGTTAAATGACATAAGTGAACCAAAAGTGGACGGAGGGGTATTTTTAGCCCAATAAGTGGATGAAAGGTATTTTTAAACCTTTCCCAATAGTTTAGGGGTATTTTGAACCCTTTTCCGTAGATAAAATTTTTGATAAGTGAACATATGTTTACTAAAAATTTTAAAAAAAAAAACATATGATCTATTAAGATGATCTTATGGGAGAATTTTTTAAATAACACATAATATTTATTTTCTTAGTTGCCTACAAATAATTTTTTATTGATGTACGCTTTCAGGGTTAACCAAATTTAATAATTAAACATAAAAATCAATATGATACCTAAATAATTATATGTTCTATAATTTTAGATTATCGAAATACCACTTCAAATTCGAAAAACATATAATAAATCTTGACATATGAATATGAAAGAACAAAGAGATGATTGCCGCATTTCAATACACATAATAAGAAAGTGATACAATCTATTATTTAAAGTAAATAAAAATGAATGCACTTCATAGTTCAATTAAATATTATATCTCATGGGAGGATCTCAAATATTTCTAGATATCTTTTAGACAAAATTCTATATTTATATGTCGGTTTGGTTTGAGTTTTTTTATCTCAATACCAAACCAAATCAAACCAAATGTAAATCGGGTTTATAAATTTATTTGATTCAACTTTTCGATTTGGTGCGGTTTTCCGGTTCGATTTGTACATTCTTACTCATTATAATAAATTAACCTATTTTCCTATAAAAATTAAGATCAATCTATATACTTTGAGAATTAAGTTAAATATAAATAGAAGAATTAATTTAAATAGTCGCCAACCAAAATAATAGGCGAAAGTATAATACTTATATAATTCATTTTCATTTGGTGGTATATCATATTCATATCACGGCAGCAATTCATGGCCAACCCACACGTGATCAATGACGGTTCACCATGACTATCTTTTGTTTTATTTTCATTTTTAAAGCCTGTTATCTTCTTTCCTTTCTCATGTCTGCAGGTATGACAAACGCATGGTCCACGTACATCGAAGTACTTCAAACTAAACATAGTTGGGTGAGAAGGTTCAGAATTTTGATTCAATGTATATCTGCTCCATCTTGTCCTTCAATTCAAATAATGGAGCTAAACTTTCTTATTCTATTTTAGTAATATTCATGTTTTCATGAACTCCTTTTAATGCATATCTTATACTACTATACTTTAAGATATTATTAATAAGACAGCGGTGGGACAAGATGGATATAGATACCTAATATTCATATACCGTGTATCATGATATGAAAGTAATCAAATAAAATCCAAGCTATCCAATACATTTCTTAAAGCATGGGGTGCCATTGCCAGTAATCAAAGACAAAGCATGTCGCCAGAAAATTATATTGACAGCAGACAAAGCTGTCTAATATCCTAATATTAAATTAAAGAATGCAGTTACATTACTTGAATCCTAATTGAGAAAATCGTCAATTACTTCCAAATGGCAAAAAGGTTAGGTGCCCATTATCTGTCCTCGTCTTGTCCACGTGCTGCCATGCCTAAAAAATTGATCTATTTATTAAACGTTTGCTTTCTTGACATAGGGCATTCTCAAATTCCTAGTTGTTTTAAACTTTCTTCAAATTCATCTATTCAATTCCAGGTTCCTACCATTTTGCTCTTAATATTCTTTGTTCTACACAAGAACATGGCATATTTGGCACCAGAAAACTGGCCCGTTGACACTGATGACACTGACTTATTAAATCAAATAGAGATACCAGAAATCTATAGCACCATTCTCAAGTCATTTCTTGATGGACCCCAGGTGGAATATTGCGACGACGAGAAATTAAGAAGTGTAATCCAATCTCTAGAAGCGGAGCTTGATCCTATTTCCATCAAAAATAATCCTGCTGCTCCAAATTTAGATTGTTACAATGGGGACTTTCTATTTGCTAATATAGGCAGTGAAGATAGCACAGAACTAAATAATGTTGATTTCAGCTGGATGGATATAGAAAGAGAGATGTCATCTTCCCCTAGTCTCAGTAACATTGAAATGCCTGAATTTCTAGTGGGCAGTGATTGTTCCCAGATCTTTACATACGTTCCTATTGAGGAGGAAGTATATGATTCTCTATGGCTAGAAACTGACTTGTCAACGGTATACTAGCCAAATAGTATGAGAGCCTAAGCACTGAGCACGTAAAATAGAATTTGATTTTTTTTCCTTCTTTTTCCTCAATGTAAAAGATCTGATCCAATTCATATCACTAATGCTAGTTCAACTGTAAATTTAGTTAATAGATTCATAGTTATTTCAGAACCGTTGTATACTTGCACTGTTAGCCCTACTCGTTTTGACACTTCACAATTAAATTATTTTGAAGGTACCTACCCGATTCTTGAATGATAACTCTCCAACTGCAATGAAAAATCATGTTGGGCAACTGTTTCTTATTCAGTACTAGAAGACCAAAATGAGTTCCATGAAAATGCACTCTGTCAATGCGCATGATCTGTTGGATCATCTATAATATATCCACCTTATGTGGACTGTCAGGCGCCTCGATGGATCTCGTGGTCGGAGGCGAAATCATATTGAGAGGCCTTTAAATTTATTTTTTAAATATTTACACTAATAACAAAATTTACTTGAATAACAAATTAATCATTTAAGAAAAGAAAAGCTAATTATCATTTAAGACAAAAAATAATTCAAAAAAATAAATGATAGAATTAGGAAGAAGAGCAAAAAAAAATAGGACTATAAGATGTTGTCGAGATCTAGGACTCAAAGTGAAAATTTTGATTTGGCTATCATTACAAACAAGAAAAAAGAAATAAACGTACAAAACGTAATCGTTTTAGTTTTGAACATTGACGGTGTCAAAAATATTTACTCCTTCTGATCTACTTAAATGATGATTGTAGTTCATTTTATTAAGTAGCACTTATTGGTGAATATCTAAAATAAATTATAAACAATCTATATAATATATCGAATTACACTAAAAGGAAATCGGTGCATGAATGCTTTTGTGTTCATACAGTTTCAGAGAACATTATAAAAGATATTTATTATATAGTCGATATATATAACTTAATTCCTATATAAAAAGAATAAAACTAAAATTGAAGCATGAAGTAAATATGCTAATTAATGAGGGAGAAAATTATCATAATTTATAAATTTATTGTATAAAATAACCTCAATCAAGTAACAAAAAAATATAGCGTAACACTTTTTTTTATACTAATTATTTATATAAATTGAAGTATATAATAATTGTTAGAAATTTATATTTGAACAACAATTCTGGAGAAAATAAAATAATATAAACAGAAATGTAAATGTAATGAAAAAAAACCAATTCAAGCCCACTGAATTCACAGTGTTTCCTTAACGAATTTAATCCCCTCCTAGTACCCAAGGTTATGGATTATTTCCTCACAGGATAGAACAAATTACACACTGGTGTAGTGGTACTTCAAACTCCAGTGTTTCAACGAACTCAAAGTTCGGTAGCAAATCACACTTACTTGCTTTCTTTGAAGATGAAAGTATGCAGAAAAAAGGAGGAGAACTCAGAAATTAGTATGTAAAATCTGAGAGAATGGACTTGTATTTATAGCCAAAGTTGGGCTGAAATCTGAAGAGGTACAACTCTTCAGAATGGTTGTCTTTGCAAAAACGCCCATAGAGTAAATGCCATGACATAATTGGCTATTTACTTAATAATAATGAGGGAAAATTGAAGGGTAGTTAATTTTCTGTTACAAAACAGAAAACTAAATTCTGGATAACTGAAATGGATTTAATATTAATATTAATATTTTGTTATTAAAACAAATATTTAATAATATTTTCGAAGCCGGAGCCGAGGCCGAGCCGAGCGAGCGACGACGACGGCGACGACGCGAGACTTGCTTTCTTCTCAACTATTTATTAGCTAGAAGAAGAGCAATTGCTTATATACCCATCAAAAGTCTTTTCCTCTTCCTACGTGGGACAATTAAGGAGGGAAACTCAAATATTACTCAAATATTTCATTTCCCCCTCCATTTCTCATTCACCCTATTTTAAGTATTAATAAATCATTAATACTTAAAAAACCCCAACAACAACAACAACAACAACAACAACAACAACAATAATAATAATAATAATAATAATAATAATAATAATAATAATAATAATAATAATAATAATAATAATAATAATTTAAATAAATTTGGGGCCTGGGGCCTAAGGCCTCACTTTCCATTGCCCAAAGCCTTAGAGCCGCCCGCCCCTTAATGTGGTAGGATCAAGTTGTCGACTTTGATATGCATATTTGTAGACCACTTTATCCTGGAAAGAGACAACGTCATTTGCATTCTTATCTTGACTTTGATTGTTAGAGCACAGACTTATCTTGAATTTGATTGTTGGATTGATTCAGGCATTTGACTGTTCCACTCTTAGCGATGACATGGATTGACATTGTGCTCATATGGAATTGAAGATGTGACTAACTTTCTAGGAGCCCACGAATTTTCTCAAAGCTATGGACTATTATTAAAGGATTGTTGTGATGACTTAAAAGGTCATTTTATGATTTAGAACTTAATTATGTGCTCTTTAATCTTAAAATTGTAATTTTTACCTTTTTTGATTTGCGTGCGCAGATCAGGTGTGTTTCCGGAAAACTTTATGTTGAAAGTTGATGAAAATAATAATTTTTGCCTTAAAAAATAATTTTAGTTGACTTCGGTCAGTGTTCTGAGTAAACGGACTCGGGCCCGTGTTTTGACGGTTCTGGTGGGTCCGTATTGAAATATGGGACCTGGGCGTATGTAGACATGTAATTTTTGACCCTCCCCGAGATTTTATACTTTTTAGCGTTTAAATATTTTGTTTCGGTCTAATATCTCTTTTACTTTATTTTAAGCACGAAAATTGAAAATTACAAAAATAGTTTCATATTTCTCTATTTAATTCACGTATTAGATATTTTTTAGAAGGATATATTACTTTGAACCTATTTTATTTTAATACAATCTTTGAAAATACCAAAAATAGTTTCCACTTTAATTTTTAGTTTTATTTTAAATATAATAATTTATTAAAATCAAAAGTGAATTTTAAGAAGTGCACGGTTAGCCACTAATAACACATGTATTTACTTTTAAGCCACTGTTTAAAATGTCTTTAGTCTTTAGCCACTGCTTTAATAAACTTTAACTGCCTGGACGAAAATACCCTTCTCCTCATGTCCTTAACTTCAGGACTTCAGGACTACATGTTCTTAACTTTTGAACTTGGAACTCTAAGTTCAGGACTTCAAGACTACATGTCCTTAACTTTTGATCTTGTAACTGTAAGTTAAGGACTGTCTGTCCTTAACTTTTGAACTTGTTAGTCTAACTTCAGGACCAAGTGTCTTTAACTTTTGAACTTGTAAGTCTAAGTTCAGGAACAAGTGTCATTAACTTTTCAAAGTTAAGGACCAAGTGTCCTTAACTTTTGAACATGTAAGTCAAAGTTCAGGACCAAGTGTCCTTAACTTTTGAACTTGGAACTCAAAGCTAAGGACCAAGTGTCCTTAACTTTTGAACTTGAAACTTGAAGTTCAGGACCAAGTTTCCTTAACTTTTTAACTTGTAACTCAAAGTTAAGGACCAAGTGTCCTTAACTTTTGAACTTGGAATTCAAAGTTAAGGACCTATTATCCTTAACTTTTAATTAGTAACAAAACTAGCACGTTAATCTTTGAACAATCATAGTGCTTATTCAAGAGTTTCTCAAAGTACCTACCAAAACCATGACTCTTTTATGTCTTCTGTTATGCATTTTGTGTAACCCAATAACATCTTTCTGTTACATTAACCCAAGCACCTGACTTTTTAATTTGGAACCCAAATAAAAATTTAACATCTTTCTCTCTAAAAGAGAGTAATGAAAAAACTAAAAACAGTAGACCACATCTGGAGCACTATTCCAATATGCATAACTGGTGAGTATGGAGGAAAGAAATTAAACAGTGGCTAGACGTTATCTCCATAACTGGTATACCCATATTTGATAGAGTAAAAATATAATGGAAGAAAGGGTAAAAATATCTTCTCATATTAATTTTAATAAAGCAGTGACTATTTTTGCTCAGCATTAGAATTACTGGATAAAAAATAAATACCACCTTAAATAGTGGCTACCCCACGCCATTTCTACTCAATTTTGTAGAATTTTTTAGCCCAAATTGAATTCCTGCAAGAGGCCCAACTTAGACAACCCTAATCTCTAAAACCCCAACACCCTTCTTCTTCTTCCTCACCTATTACACCCAAAAAGAGGAGAAAAAACAACACAAAAACCCTAGCAGACCCTGACCACCACCAAACCCGCCGCCGCCAGCCCAGCCTCTCACCAACTCCACCACCCTAAAGCAGTCGGCCACCCCTCAACCATCCTTCTTTACCCCCTAACCAACAACAACCGTCATCACTGCTACACATACACACACATCACCCCCTCATCTCTTCTTCTTCACG